>JABFEB020000040.1:5225040-5244275 GCA_019775895.2 Stomatorhinus ivindoensis
CTATGCCTGCATAGATCTGCTACTGTACCTTGTGGAGTGGGACTTCACTTGAAATGCTTCTATGCCTGCATAGATCTGCTACTGTACCTTGTGGAGTGGGACTTCACCTGAAACGTTTCTATGCCTGCATAGATCTGCTACTGTACCTTGTGGAGTGGGACTTCACTTGAAATGCTTCTATGCCTGCATAGATCTACTCAGCGCAAATTCTTTGAGCATTTGCAGCAAAAGTTCCCCAACATGTTATTATCCTGAAATTCAGAATAAAGGGGAATAAGGCCTTAAAGGAACAGTTCACCCCAAAATAAAAAACACATTCTGTGGATGTGCTGGAGGACTACTTATCCATCTAGATTGTTGTGATGAGAGAAGGCCGGCATTTCAACGGCTGATATCTCAGGAACTAGGCAACTTTCACCACAATAATATGACGCATAATTAACCCTACAGCGTATCTGAAAATACTTTTTTTTCCTTTTCATTCAGAGGTGAACTGCCCCTTTAACTGTCTCTATGCCACTTCTGATGGAGGGCTTTGCTATTAGTTTACCAGTTTTGGACCTCCTGGTCTATGTCCCTCCCTCCACCTCCTGGTCTGTGCCCCTCCCTCCACCTCCTGGCCTGTGCCCCCCCCACCCCTTGCCCAGCGTACCTTGACAGTGACACCCTGGTATTCGCTGGGCATTGGTGTCTCAGAGATCTCTTTGTCCATCTCTTCCCAGCAGTGCTCCATGTTCCAGGCTGAGTGCATGCAGAGTGGGCAGCGGTATAGTCTGGGAACAAGAGTGGAGATGGATAAAGACAGGAAGTACAAACCAAGCACGTAACCGAGTAACACACTAAAAAGCATGCTTATCAGAGTTTGATCGAGCTCACATTTTCTACCGTTTTTTGGGAAAAAAAAAACTACAACCCTTTAAATAGCAATTAAAATTCCAATTCAGATTTAAAAAATGAATCACCATGATATATTCAGAATTTAAATATTTGTAGTTCCATACTACTAGTACTAGGCTTCCCCCAAAGACAGTAAGACACAAGAGTAAGACACAAGCCATATACAGCTGAATTATCTTTCCTGGGGTGCCATTTATGTCTGTGTATTTAAACTACGGGAGAAAAACTACAAACAGCAGATAGTTTGATCAAAAAAGTGCCTGGAAACCATGCAACTGTAAGCAAAGCCTGGTAATGTGTCTGGGATGGCCATGAGATCTATGCCCCAGCGCTAGTCACCTATGGGATGAGCATGAGATCTATGCCCCAGCGCTAGTCACCTATGGGATGAGCATGAGATCTATGCCCCAGCACTAGTCACCTATGGGATGGGCATGAGGTCTATCCCCCAGCGCAAGTCACCAATGGGATGAGCATGAGATCTATGCCCCAGCGCAAGTCACCAATGGGATGAGCATGAGATCTATCCACCAGCACTAGTCACCTATGGGATGGGCATGAGGTCTATCCCCCAGCGCAAGTCACCAATGGGATGAGCATGAGATCTATCCACCAGCGCTAGTCACCTATAGGATGAGCATGAGATCTATCCACCAGCGCAAGTCACCTATGGGATGAGCATGAGATCTATCCACCAGCGCAAGTCACCTATGGGACGACGCTTCTTTCTTTTGCTGTTACTTTTCCTGCTATCACTGCTATACAGGTTAGATAATATCAGCCTGGCTAGATTGCGTGTAAACCCCAACTATTAAAAAGAAACAAAAGAGCAAATTACCCCATTTTATGCATGTAATCAAAGCAGGTCCTGCAGAAAAACAAAATAAAAATACACCTTTTCAGGATATCTGACACGGCATTAAAATTCAAGTTCTAAAATAAATCTGAATCTACATGGATTATAGGTACATAAATGTGCCATCAACAGGTCATCTTGGACATGGTTAAGCTTTACCAATGAAGTGTCACATAACCATGCGGACCATGCAGAGAATTCTTGGCGAGATATTATAGTTAACGACAGACTGAAGTCTCTGCCGGCTTACAGAGGGCTGCAGAACCTGAGAGCCTGAGGCTGGGGAGGAACCCGAACACGTACTGGTGCAGCAGATGGCCACACGGAAGGATGTGAGCTCCAGTTCGGGAAGTATGGATGTCCTTCATTCAAAAAGAGAAATGAAAATGGATTACCACGACACTGGTTGGACTGAAATGGTCAGTTTAATCATGACTGGACTTGTTTTTGCAAAATAACTCAGATCTCTACCTCCATGCAGACTGGACAGTTCTGTCTGGAGACATCTGGTACACACTTGGAGAAGAAGAAGAAAAGGGTTTATAACATGTCACCAGAACCATTTCCCATTCTGTTTGGGAAGTTATGCTTCAGAAAATGTTTCATTTAAAAAAACAAAATGTAAGTTTTGTTTTTGTGACAAATCTGTTATACCTTGTGGTTTCCTCGAAGGTTGCTGGGTAAACACAAATTACACTTCTCACAGTGGAAATAATTCTCTTTTGGCCCAATTCTGTAAGTTTAAAACAAAGTCAGTTAAACCCAACTGACATACACATTCACATTAAACATGATTTGAAGTCAGTTAAACCCAATTGACATACACATTCACATTAAACATGATTTGAAGATTCAGCAGTTGTTTCTAACCCCACAGTGATTTGTAATTAAGGGTTTTTATCCCAATCAATACTAACATTTATTACTACCAACCAGAATCATTCTTTTCAGTCTTTTATTAACAGCCCATGTAATGTCACATTTGTATGGAGCCCCTAAGAGGACAGGGTGGGGAAATATTTTTTGAAATAGTTTTGCATACTCAGGCAATACTTTTGCGATCCCTCGCAACACTTTTCCGTTACTAATAACTGTACTGCGTCCGTTTAAAGTACAAAACACAGAATTGGCTGTGGGAGCCGTTCGTTATTTGTTGTGGTGGTGGCTGACACTAGGTGGCAGTGTGGACTGAGTAAGCTACAGGTCATGGTGCAAGAGGGGAGAGAAAAGCCTTAAAAGGGGGCGTAAGGTGAGATGGCAAGGAGATCATATGCTTCCACCACTCACAGGCCATAAACGATAGTAATCCATACGTTGTGAGCATTATAACCTTTTGTAATATCGCTATTAAACGGGAACTTGGACACAAAGGTTAAACGGATGTGGATCTCAACTTACTCAGCATGGCGCGTAATCAACAGGATCTAGCCGCCTTCGGAGTGGAGTGGGCGATGTCGGGTAGTCACTACACCCCCAACTGCCCCAAAAAGGTCAGACCCAGCCTTCTCAATTGGGAAATCATTTTGGATGAGCATATACTAAAGATATAAAATGTGTGTAAAGGTCTAACCTCTGCTTCTATGCAATATATCATTGCCTTGTTTTACACAATATATTTGTTTGTCTGCTCTTGCTACTGTATGCACAAGAATATCCCCCAGGGATCAATTAAAGTTATTTGCTTTTAATTGCCGAACACAACACAGTCCATATATTTCCACATACAGCTGTTCGACAGCATGCGGTGACAGTGCAGTTGAAAAGGTGCTAAGTTCAAACAGCAGCACGCCCATTAGCCCAACAACCTACCTGGGATTCAGTAACACTTCGAGATGGACTTAACTCCAAATGCACTCACATCAAATTAAAATTCAGAATATATGCCAAATCGCCCATGACGGAGCATGGCATTCTACACAAGGGTGTCACAGAGCAAAGTGAGATCAGAGAAAGGGAAGGTGCCCCCACCTGCAGATTCCACACGGCAGGCAGTGGTACTGCTTCTTGTCCTTGTCAAACAGGTGACAGACACCGCAGTAATATTCCCCAAATGTCACCCTGCACTTTTCGCACATCTGCTGGGACTGGAAAGTACAAATTAATGGTAGCACCACAATACCAAAATTAGTGATTCTGCAGTCACAACATACCCGATTATGTTGGCTCATAATAATCTCCTGCAGCCTAAAAGTACTCTGATCAGGGAAGCTGTCCATCAGGACTCACCATTTTCTTTGACAGATGCATGTTCAGCATGGTCAGATTCTTCCCTCCTAAGTCAGTCTCATAAACAAGCTTTGGTGTACAGTACAGCTCTAGGTACCAGCCGACCTCACCTGCTGGACAGTATCGCAAAGGCTGCACTTGATCTCCGTGACCCGGAAGCGGTCCATCTGGTGATCTTCCACGGCGTCATGGCAGAGTCTGCAGACATAAAACTTTCCACAGCAAGGAGCCTTAAAGGGGACAGGCAAAAAAAAAAAAAAAAATTAAGAAAAAAAAAACGCTCGTCCAGAACTATGGCAAACGAAACGCAACAGCCTTATAACACGAAACAAACAAGAAAGTGTCTGAAAACGGCAGGAAAATAATGCACTTCGGTAGCAATTATAACGAAACCTCCAGGGCCCTTGCGGCAGCCTCAGGAAGTACCAGGCTGCGACTTGGTGCAAATGTACATTTTAACAATTTAAATATACTATCTACACTAGTAACATATGGGCGACGAGATTAAAAAAGCAGGCAGGTATCCTACAGCACTAGCTAGTTAAGATTTGAAATAGCACATCTAAATATTAACTACAAAATATATATTCAGAATCAAATCAGTTAGCCGTTTAAACCTTTGCTTGACTATGGGCTGTCAAACAATATCGACATTTTGATCGATCTGATAAGATAACATTAAGAATATAGATCGACTGGCTAAGGTGGACTGTTCCTGCTGTGCTAAGACTAACGTAGCCTAGCATAGCAGTCATAGCAACACTCAAAGCGCAGACAACGATGATTTAAATATTTCAGTGCATTTAACACAAAAACAAAACCAATGTCTTACTTTGAGCAAACAACTCCGCACGTAATGCTCACATCCACACTCACAGGCTGACATATTTGCTGCGTTTGTGTCACGTAGAAACACGTCCGACCTGCATTCGCCTTCCACAACCTGACGGTCCGGTTCCGACTGTACATTGGTCCTCTGTTGCATTGGTCCAAGCTTTTCGTCAATGAATTTTTTATTTGGACTGTGAAAAAGTGAAAGCATTTAAGTTGACATAGTTACAGATCGTTTGGGATGTACAAAATGTGTCGTTTGTGGCACTAAAGAAGCAAAATGTGTAAATAAGGTATATTTTATATGGTATGTTATACTATACTAGGAGATAAAGGATGGTAAAAATATAATATTATGTTAGAGATGCAAAGGAGCACATACTAATAATAGTAATTAATAATAATAATTAATAATAAACAATTATTCACTAGTATAATGGGCCAGAGGAATAAGAACATATAAAATGCACATATATGTCAAGTTAGAGCAAGAAAACAACATAGATGTCAACCAAGTTGCAGAGATGGGCGATAAAAACAAAAAAAACTTCTAGAATTTGATGAGAACAGTAAGCAAATTGTCAAAAAACAAAAAAGGTGGAGTCAGTCCACTGAAGTAGTCCCCCTCGATAAACCGTATGACTTGACACATGACACCTAGTGTGAGAATTACAGTCTTCTAAAATGTCTAATGTGCAGCATAAAGGAACTACTTTAAGTTGTGTTATTGTTCTGAAGGACTTGAATTGATGTCTTCTTCACTATTGCTGAGTGAAAGAATGTTTTTGACTGTTTACTGAATCTAATTGTTCTGTATGGATAGTAACACAAACAGATGGATGATCAGTGGAAGATCAGTGTTATTGTGAAGTAAGTCACTTGTGTCTTTCGCAAGTGCCTGTGTAAGATAAATGTACACTTAATTATACTATTTGCACGTAATACTTTTCCACGTGGGTAAGCGGCTCACAAGTGTACATACAAGTAGGTTACAGTATATTAGTCGAATAATGGGATTTACAGGGTGGCTGTCTGGAGAATGCATGCCCTAAAAAGCATAAAACTCTTTAACATGGGGTTGGAAAAGACTCCTCAGTAAGTAAAACAGAATACAAAAAACAAATGGCTGATGTATAATAAGCTTTATTGGCAAATATTAGATTTAGTGATGATTCCTTCCTAGTGCATTGATGCAAAAGCTCTGTAAATATAACAGATGACATGGGAAATTAAGAGATTACCTGAAACATCTGAGTTGAAAGATGTTTTGAGCAACAAATTGTATGCCAGATAATATGTTAAAGGAAACTATGATGTGGTCCAGTAAAGCATGAGGATACTTGTAGTCATATGGATGATTTGTGTGTCATTTCAGAACTTCCTGGATTTGATTTGATTCTCCTGCCTTTTTCACCTCAAGTGGCTTGATTGCATGGACTTATGCTGGGAACCTACTGACACCAGACGGAGGTGTTGCGTATAGCTTAATGGAATTATCTTCTTTCAGATGGCCTTTCTGTATGCATACCCCCAAGCGGGGAGTATCCCATTTGTCTTAACCGTTGTCCAGCACACCAGTGATTACCCCATCTTAACCCAGTTTCTGTCTGCTTTTTTAGAAACATGGTAAATTATTTCTCTGTCTGCAAGGTTCTTCATTTGTCTTGGGTTGAATCATAAACAAAACCTCCATATTTATTGGAAAAAGAATGGATGAATATTTATCTTGAAGAGCAAAAAAAGTCTTGTGCAAAACAAATATAGCAAAAGCATAATAATATATATTTAAATATACACTTAAAAGTATTTAAAACATTATATAGCATTATTAAATATGCTATATGGATATCTTTGTAGATTAAATGCGGATTTTAGTATGAAAGATGTTACTACTGTTTGCGGGATAAAACCTTCTCCTGAAATAGGAGTAAAGCTGAAATAGAAGCCAGTTTAATGGTGAAACCATCACAAATAAATACAGTGGTTATCTAAAATATTCACACCCCCACAATGGATGGACAGCATACAGACAAAAAGGCCAGTGTTGTAGAATGGGTCAGCCATGGCAACATTCAAGTAGATCTCCCCCCCCCTGTAGATTTTAACAGTCAGGGTGGGGGTCCCTGGTGCAGTTTATCAGTTATATATCTAGTAGGCAATTGACTCTGTATTCAATGATGTCATTGGATTGGGGCACATGTCACATCACTATATAATCAGTTCAGCATTACTGTTTCATTCCACTAAATATGGTTTGCATTTTTTCGGTGAAAGAAGTGGCTATAGTAAAGCAAATCATTTCAACAGAGCTTAAATAGCTGGTTATAAATAATAGTCTGAAAACCAAGGGCCAAACATTACCAAACATTTCATTAAAGGCGGTGTCCAAAGTAGTGTAAGAAAATACTGAAAGGTCCTACAGGATATTTTTGGTGTTATTCTTGAGAAAAGGATGTTTCCATTTTCCATTGGCTGAATGAAAATAATGAGACCTAAATTGTATGTGAATTATCTGTAATCGTACTGTAAGCACACAGATCCTCTCAGGTGGCAAACGTAGAGAGAGGGCAGCACACTATGTGTCACTCGCTCTGCCCCACAGAGAGCATTAGGGATCAGTAATGCGTCCCTGATTTCCACTGCTTCGCTCTCCAGTGACTCCTTCGGCCTCTGAAGCTGACAGAAGACCGTCAGGATGTCGGATCTCAAGAAAAGGAGACAGAGCCTCTTTCCAAATTACAAGTTTGGAGCTTCTGCTGCCGACGGCCCTGAACTCGAGGTGGACCAGAGCCTGGTATACTTCAGGAACAGATGGGTGAAGCCCTGGAGCTCCATGCAGGAGCTCAGTCCGGGTATTTATGACCTCTATGCTGAGGACGAAAATGAGGAGGACAATGAGAAACATCACACAGCATCTGGGGTAACCTCGCCCACCAAAAACCACATGCTGAACCTTAATGTAGGGGGCAGGACTTACCAGATTACCTATGGGGTGGCTTCAAGGTTCCCCAAGACCAGAATCGGACAGCTGGCCACTTGCAGGGACCACAGCAGGAAGCTGGAGTTGTGCGATGACTACCTGGTCCACAGCTGTGAGTATTTCTTCGATAGAGACCCAGACATCTTCCTCAATGTCTTTAACTTTCACCGTACCGGAGTGCTCTGGGTGAACGATGAGCTGTGTCCACGAAACTTCCTAGAGGAGATCCATTACTGGGGAGTACGGATCAAAAATACACCGCGGTGCTGCCGGATTGCCCTGGAGGAGAGGCAGGACGACATCAATGACAAACTGAAAGTCCAACGGGAACTTCAGGCTGAGATTATTGAAGACAATGAGGAGCTTTTCCAGGAGATGATGTTCGGCTCATATCGCCGAGTCGTCTGGGACCTGATGGAGAAGCCATTCTCCTCTGTCCCAGCCAAGCTGATGGCCGTAGCATCCAGCTTCTTTGTCTTAGTCTCCCTAGTGGCCATGACTCTGAACACAGTGGAAGAAATGCAGTACCAGACACGTGACGGCCAGCTAAGTGGGCGGACCTACTGCGAGCACGTGGAGACCTTCTGCATCGCCTTCTTCACTGTTGAGTTTCTGCTGCGTTTGGTGTCCACGCCAGATCTCCGCATCTTCATCACCAGCATGTTGAATCTCGTGGACCTGGTTGCTATCCTCCCACTGTACCTGCAGATGGTGCTGGAGATCTCGGAGAGTCAGGACACTGACAGGCAGGACGGGGATAACGCCATAGGCCGAGTGGGCCAGGTAGGCCTGGTGCTGCGCATTATGCGGCTTCTTCGGATCCTGCGCATTCTGAAGCTGGCGCGCCACTCTACGGGCCTGCGAGCTTTCGGCTTTACGCTACGCCAGTGCTACCAGCAGGTGGGCTGCCTCTTTCTCTTCATTGGCGTCGGCATCTTGACCTTCTCCGCCATGGTCTACACTGTGGAGCACGATGTTCCCCAGACTAACTTCACCAGTATCCCCCATGCCTGGTGGTGGGCGACTGTGAGTACATGACTTTCAGAGAGTTTACAGTTAGTAAAACTGTTTGTTTTTTACTTAGGTAAAACTTTACCCAAAGTGATTTCTATAGTAATCCTGACCCACTGAGCTGATATCCATGCAATCATCCATCTTCCAATTGGCCACTGAGTGCAGGGAATCAAAGAACTTACAGAAAGATAAAAATAAAATAAAGTGCATTTTTAGATTGGAATGTTATTTCCCAGACTATAGCTTTGATTGTTGCTTTTCATAAAATAATTTTCTCTTTGTATGGTAAATTCAAAGATTCATGGTATATTCTAAAAGAATGTAGGGTGCGCATTAATTGTTTATCTGGCATGGCCAGAGTGTTTCATGTCATGATTTTGTATGTTCAAATCAAGGCACTTCATCTGGCATTCCTTATAAAATCTGCTACCGCTATATAATACCAAGCACGAATTAAGCATCCAGAAGCCAGTATTCGAAATTCTAAAAATAACTTCCTTCATTCAAACACAGTATTGTTTTTGTGGTATTGCATATTTCCCTATATGTGGAATCGGCATCTGGACAGTAACATTGCATACTATACAGGAATAACATTCTACTACTAGGATTCTATATGTCACCAAGTGTGGTATTCTGAGGCTAATATTCTGCATGACACCTATATGGTAATGCACAGCAAAGGAACAGCTGCTCCCTAATACCTGGAGCTCCAAGCACAACCCCGACCTGCTCTGTCACTTGTGTACTTCTTTTTTTTACAGATTAACAGCCCTCAGCTGTGTGGGAATTATCCTTTCCCTTAGAATTAGGTGATCAGTGGTTATTGTTGACACAGCACAGCACGTCAATGAAATGTGTCCTCTGTATTTAACCCAAATGTGACATAACGGGGGGGCAGCTAATTCAGCACCTGGGGAGCAGTGCTTGGGGGTGGTGCCTCGCTGGTCGGGGATTTGAACCAGCAATCTTTCAATTACAAGTGTGCTTTCCTAACCGTTAAGCCACCGCTGCCCCTTTGTTGTATGGAAATGCTACCACAGTAACCGCATAGTGTACGTGTGAGTGTAGTGGCCATGTCATTACTGTAAGGGCCTTAACTGCTCTGATGCTTCCTCCAGGTGAGCATCACCACCGTGGGCTATGGAGACATTAACCCCGAGACCTTCCTGGGCCGTTTCTTTGCCTTTGCCTGTATCTCCTTCGGGGTCATCCTGAACGGCATGCCCATTTCTATGCTGTTCAACAAGTTTTCTGACTACTATAACCAGTTAAAAGCCCACAAGCATGCCTCTAAAAACCAGCACCGTGCGAAGGTGAGGTTCGCCCAGCGGGCCTTGAGGAAGATGGTCGAGTGCTGCAGGGAGGCTTCCAGCTAACGTCCAGGAAGCCATCAGACAGTGTCAACCCCACAGGTTTTTTTGACTGACTACAGGTCAAAGACTCTCATGCTGTTAGCAGGGACATTCTGTGTCCCATTACCAAGTGCTCAGGAGGGGTTTCAAAGCATATATTTCATTGACCTCAGCACTTTCATCTGACTGCATATTAAATGGACCACAAACCAAATGGTCCAATGACAGTTGTCACTGCAATGGTCAAATCACATGACTAGCTCTAGTACGGTACATGTGTCAATTGCAAATCTAGCCTCTGCATGCTAGCTAGCTACACTGAAAAACGAGAAAATGGAACAGGGCCTTCAGTTGTGACAGGTGCCAATTTTAAATGTAAATATACAGCCGATTATACCTGTTGGTGTCTGTGTGGTTCTGTTACACATATCAGAGAGACATGTGAACCACATGGATATGACTAAAATGACATCACTCATCTCTTTGTTGTATTTGCTATTTCAAGTTTTGAAGGAATTACAGGCAGCTGTGAAGTTCCCAGATAAATTTGACATGTGCATGTAAACAAATGAAATTCCTTTCTGTTGATTTTAAATGATAAAATATGTTTAACAAAATACCCGCATATGTACACGCTCACACATGGTCATAGGGTTCAGGTCCAGACAGAAATAGTCTGCAGCAGCTCTTATATAATACGTCACAGGCAAGCATAAAGCCCGATTCAGAAAGAAGGAGCTGTAAAGGCCAACCATGGCTAGCACTGGATACACTGAATACTAGTCCCCAAAGGGTATGACTGTGGGCTGTGAGGAGAAGCACACATTAACATGAGAAATGTGAAAATGCCGCACACACATCTACACATGGTTCCCTAAGACCTTTAAGTGTGAGGGTACAGTGTCGTCCACTGAACTGCAGTTTCCTCCAAAGCTGGACTAAAGGGTTGAATTTAATTGTTCCTTTTCTTGACTTGATCACCATTGAGAAGAACCTTTAGCCGCACTCTGTCCATTGTGACCAAGCGGATTCACCAAGCATTATGGTGTATTATAAGTGATACAGTGTGGCGAGCAGGTTAGCCCGTCCTGTGGTCTGTTTGGATACCAGTGCCCCAGTGCAATGAGGGGTTCAGACTCTCTGAGGTCATAAAAGATTCCTGGGTATCCTTTGAAACAGTAGGAGTAGGACCCTGTTATAACTACAGCAGTATGTTATCTAAACAGCTAAATGCTCAAAGAAACAGCAAAATAGAAGGAGATAGGAAGCTGCACTTCTCGAGTCTGAGCAGCAAAATGTCACCTTGCAAAGAAGTACCTTTGCATTTCACATTTTTAGCAAAGTAGTTGGTAATGGATCTTCTGACCAAAACATTTCAAAGATCTATCAAAAACCATCATGGTCTACAAGTGTTGAGGACTAGAACTGCCCATCCTGGTTGCAGTAGATCAAGGTAGTGACCTTGAAGGAGACATTTCAGTGAGCAGGATTATGCAATGAGTTGGTTAGTGTAAGTCGACATCCTGGCAAAAGTCAGGGAGCCTAACGGGAAAAAAAGTTAGTTAATTCCTTTCTACAAACCAAACTACAGTGTTTGCTGAAGAGGTCTGGCTCCACACATACGCACCTTTCCACCATTTCAAAGTTGACTGAATTTCATTCCAGCTCGTCTGTTAACTTAATGTTTCCCAAATGAGTCCTCATGGAGCCCCAGACAGTCTACACCACGGGTGTCAAACTCCAGTCCTGGGGGGCCAGAGCCCTGCACATTTTTGGGCTTCCCCACAATTGATTCAACTTGTGCTAATTAACATGTCGCTCTTGAACGGAATCATTTGTGGTGGAACAGGGAAAGAACTAAGCTACACGGCGCTCCGGCCCCCCAGGACTGCAGTTTGACACCCCTGATCTACACTATGGCTTTCTCCCAGCTCACAGGCAATTAAGAACACTAAATACTGGTATGGGTATGTTGGGAGCTGGGAGAGAACTGTGGACTGGGTTGAGAAACATTATGTTAACTGATTGTTTTAGCCAACCAGCTGAGTTCTCTGTGACTGTGACTCTTTATACTCGGGTGGTTGGTTGAAACAAAATCTTGGTCTGGATTTTTACTCTCTAAACCTGAACTCTCTACCTCTCATGGGGAGAATATGCAATCTCCTCACACAGAGCAGAAGTATTTTTCAAACGCCTACTCCTGGAGGTGTGAAGCAACACTGCTACCTTCTCAGTCGCCAGTCTGCCCCATAAAAGACCTAATAAATATAATATTTCATATAATTTTTTTACTTTTTCTGTTTCGTCATTTTGTAAAGAAATTTGCATGCCTTATTGTTACATTTTAAAACTAAATAATGAGGTAATGATACTTCAATAAAAGCTTGCAAAATTTGGTTAAGAAAAATTGTGGCGTTTTCATTTGTGTAAGTACATTCATAGTACATAGTACATAATTCATCCATCCATCCATCCATTTTCCAGATCTGCTCGTCCTATGCACCGTTGTAGGAGCCCAAAGCTTATGCTAAAAGGCAAGGAGTAACCCACAAGTATTCACGTAAAGTCCGACTCCACTCACTGCATTCCTCATTCCGTTTATTTCCCAGTTTGTGACCCATATGGAGGAGTTGCTCAAACTTAAACTTTCTCAAGAAATTTTTTGGTTTTTCAGTACTGATGACCATTTCACATAATATTTGTGAACTGGCCCTGCAAATTAATTCAAGGTTAATATTCTCTGAAGTGTCTAAGGGTAAGTACCTTAGGGGAGCAAATCCTGGGATTTTTGGTCATAAATAGAATCCCCTGAACCGCTCCGCCATCTGCTCTCGGTTTCAGAAACAGATTTACTTCCTGGAGCACGCTCGCTGATCGTTCATGTGCCAGACTGAACTTGGGGCTCAGGAAGAACAGGACTCACACAATATGCTGCCTTGTTCTTCTCAGCCATCAGATGCAGCCAGCGCATGTCGAACAGTCGGACCCAAACAATGCTGGGGATTGTGGGATTATTCCCACGACTGGATTGGCAGGGACTTTTATTTATATGAAATAAAAAAGGAAATGCTTTACTCAATAGGACACAAATGTTTAGCAGTAACTGCACTACTACTACTTTCAAAATTGAACAAACATAGCAGCTACTTGGGATAAAAGATCCGTCATGATCCATTAATGACGAACAAATGTGAAATCAGCGTTTCACTTGAGTTATTCATTAATTGTTCCTTCAGTAGTTCCTTCAGCAGCTCACAAAGGTTTACAGAATTAACAGATATATAATAACAAATATATTAACTGCTTGAGATAATTCATCATGAATGAATTGTGACGCATGTTTTAACATGAGATCAGTAGGCAACTAAGATTTAGTGTGCGGCTAATTAATACAAATGTAATAATATAACACTATATTATTTATGGCCGATTAAGTAAGGTCTTACCAAAAAAACAAAAACACACAACAAAGTAAATTCCAATTTAAATAAATTAAAATACAAAAGCAGTTAATGGTTATGTACAACTTTTTCTCTTGTTAAATGAGAAACAACGTTTAACATCTGTTTTCTCCACTACATTGTCCAAAGCTGGCAAATAAAAGACAACTATCTAGTTAGCCGGTCACATGTCTGAAAGTCAGTGCGTTCACACACCTCCTCCAATAAACGGGTAACATGGCACAGTAAGCCGGCCGGCCTGGGAGAACAGTGAGCAGCACCGTAACAGAACCTGTGTTTCAGAGACGGCCTGAGTCACGATGGAAAAAAAACTAAGGGTGTTTCTCAACATGCATACTTCTATTCTCGGGTACCCGTTTTGTCATCTTCCTTGGCCGAAGACCGGTTCCAAAACTCAAGAACAGATATACAATGGACAGTAAAAATCTCTAGATATCAGTCTTGCCCTGGCCAAAATATCAATGATGCATCGGTTGCATCCTCGCCAAACGAGAACAAACCCATGATTCACTGCATCCCAAGTTTGTTCTTGGGAGGCAAGTTAGAAAAACCGGTTGTGCTGAGACTGGAAGTACGATCTTTACGTTCTTGGTATTGAAGGTGACCCTAAGCTTAAGAGTAACAGTGGGAGGGACTTCAGTGAGCTGTCAATCACTGCTTTATCTTTGCATCACTTCCTTTATTGATCCCTTGAAATAAAGCAGGCAGTAGTCCCGCCCTCTGTGGGTCTGAAACCGTAATGCAGCTAAAAGACTAAAGAAATGAACAGGTGGTCTAATCATTGCTAAAGAATGTTATTTTCACAGAAGATTTTTGTCATACTCTTTTCTTCCTTCTGCTCCACATAATCACATTCTAGGTGGTTCCTGAGTCCCATGATCCAGGATTATGTTGGATCCACATGAGGGACTTGACCACCACCCAACGTAAGTTGACCCTTGTCCAGCTCCAGGGGAACATTTTTGCATAAAGCCGTGAGCGTCAGACAGTAGGTTACCACTGCACAGTGTAGGCCAGATTACACTGGGGACGTCTCCCGGCGAGATTATCTGGAAATCTTAAGGTCGTATTTAGTTACGTGTGAAATTAATCGCGTGAAAATAATCGTTAAGCCTGTCAGGACTTAGGTATAAAGAGGGCAGAGTGCCGTAACCCAGCACTGCAGCACACAGGACTAACCCACCTTCATACCTGAGACGGCGCACGGGTAAGTCCAAATTTGGAATATTTATATGTTGTTGGGGGGGCGGAAACTGAACTGCTGAGGCACCTTTTATGACCATTTATACAAACCACCCACCAAACCAGTCACAGGTGTGCAATTATCTGCTGGAAAACAGAGACATGATTCCAGTTGGGGAAAGAATGGCAATCATTCCATTAAAAACATTACGGTTACGTTGCACTCCGAACAATGCAACATATAAGCATTAGACTGTCATGTGACCCTTCTTCTTTGCGTCTCTTAAAAACACGAATATTGAACTAGATCAGTGGTTCTGAAGCTTGCCCTGGATGACCGCCCCAGGGCAGAACATGTGTTTGTCCTTCTCCCTGAACCAGATAAAGGAGGCTGTGATAAGATAACAAATAAGGTCAGGTATTTAGGCGGAGGGCTGCAATGAAAATGTGGATCGGCTGAGAAATCTGTAGCATAACAGATGCTGAAACGAAGTGCCTGGATTTCATCAGCAGAATGGAGTACACCGCCACCCTGGCCCGACTGCTGGTCCTCCTTACCTACTTGGCACAGACCACGTCCGCTTCCTGTGTGGTGGACAGCTTCCCGGTCAAGCAGGACTTTGATGCGAGCAGAGTGAGTCCTGACCCATAGCTTACCGTCGCGGTGGCGGCTGAAAGGCCGGCGGTTCAGACGTGTGGTGCTTATGGTCTCATCCTGCCGCCCCCCCGTCATCTCCCGCAGTACAGCGGTACGTGGTACGCCATCCAAAAGAAGGACCCCGAGGGCTTGTTCCTGCAAGACAACATCTCTGCTAACTATACCATTGGCGACGACGGAGCCATGACTGCCTATACTAGAGGCCGCGTCACACTTTTCGGGTCAGTGGTCTAAGTTGCGTTGACTGACCTCATGCAATAGATCTTATCCCTCACGGAGTATGCCAGTGTAAAACCGCAGTAGCACATGAGCGTCGTCAGCACAGGCCGGGCGTGCTTCTGGATTTGTCGGCCAGTCTGAGCGCAGCATGTGGTTGGTCTGTGACTCCAGGTTCTGGGTAGTTTGTGCTGACATGGCTGCCCAGTACACGGTCCCCGACCCCAGCACCCCGGGCAAAATGTTCATGACCTACCAAGGCCTGGCCAGCTACCTGTCCAGCGGCGGTGAGTCACCAACTGGCCCAAACCATACTGAGAGTCACACCCTCAACTGCTGAAACATACACATGCTCCCATTGTGTCCCACCCCCTAAGGTGACAACTACTGGGTCATTGACACCGACTATGACAACTACGCCTTCACCTACGCGTGCCGCGTGCTGAAGGAGGACGGCACCTGCGACGACGGCTACGCTGTGGTCTTCTCGCGTAGCCCCCGCGGCCTGCCGCCCGCCATCCAGCGCCTCATCCGAAGGAAGCAGGAAGAGATCTGTTGGTCAGGCCAGTTCCAGCCTGTTCTACAGTCAGGTGAGCAAACCAAACACTCTCGCCAGTATGACACTGGACACAGTCAAGAAGGGAGACTGCCCTACTCTAAGCCATTATGGTCAAATCTTACTTGCCACTGGACTCTATTAAACTAGTACCATTGACATTATCTTACAGTTTCACTTTATGGACAATAAAAGTTCAAAGCCATTCATTCCTCTCTTCTTCCTCCTCTTGGCAGGTGCCTGCTAGTGAGACAGGATGCCTGAAGCATGCTGGCACAAGAGGACACATCTTCTCACTGGAGCCACCATCCCTGATCCTGGAGGGCTAGAGTCCTACAGGTTTTAGAATACTTTTAATTAGTTCCTGCATGATGTCTGATGCACCAAGGCAGGGGATATATACTACGCATGTTTCAATACAGCTATGAGTGCTCGTCCAGCATAAAGCACCACAGTCCACAAGAACCATGACTTTAAGCCTCTGATCGTAGACTTCAGATAGTACCTCCACAATGACAAATAGTTGCGTGCTATTTCACAGATCACCTGTTCATGTAACAATAAATCTTTTTTGTTTGTTAAACAAAACTTTGTAAATGCTCCTTATCTTTTCAGCACGGTATTACATTTAACAAAACATAAAAAAAACATGTGGAATCATTTTTCAAAGCATTCATGGGATTAATTGTGGATATTCACATATAAATCCCAAAATGTAATGATGACCAGTCACATGTTTAGATATCCTCAAGAAGGCAAACAGACGACAAAATAACATCCTTGGGTTTAATCCAATTCTAGACAGAAATGTTAAGGACAATAATGCAAACAAACATGAAAGGTGCTCATTGGTGCCATAAGCAATGTATCTATGGTGACCACGGTTCATTAACCAATCAGAGCTCCTCGCAGTATCTGATGCTTTGTGAATACTCTCCTGGCCTCCCCCAGTAATCCACAGCCCGCACTCTGTAGAAACCGCAGACATCTAAGCTCCCTAGGAAAGAAAGAGATAAGGTACGGAGTATGACGCAGCCGAGTGGCAAGGAGCTGTAGGGGTAGGGAATATCGGGAACAGAAAAAAGCAGAAAGCTCAAGTTTCGGGGGGAAATGCTGTTGTACCATGCAGCCTTCACCCAGCTGACACGGATTTTGTAAAAAAATTATATGGTACACAAGCTGCCGTGAGAAAGGTCTCCAAAGGAAGCAATAGCATTACAGGTTATGAAATAATCCATAAACATTCACAGAAATCATCATAACTGCGGTGCTTCAAAACTGTGCTTCGACTAAAAAAGGCAGGAATATAGTTTTATTCGGCCAGGCCCTTACCAGGGGCAAATACATAAGAGGTAAAAATGGTGTCCTGTATGTTTATCCTTTGGAATGTTGTCCGGGATGCGGAAAATTCCACCTCATAAGTCTTTATACACCTGAGAATGACACGTGACAAAATGAGGCAATCGGCAGATTCCGCATGACATCTCACAGTTTATGGGGAAGAGCGCGGTTCACAAAAGGATGATACACTCACTTGGAATTGACACAGTGATCCGTCCAAATGATGAGAACCTGGCCTTTGGTCACAGGTAGGAACCGCAGACCGGTCACCTGACCCAGAGCACAGCAGAGTAACAGAGAGTCACAGGCAGTTTGCGTAGTTCATGCGTAGTTTCATCAACAGATACTTTTTATTTAAATGACTTTCAGTGTTAGCTGTTCATAATAAGCACCGTAATTGGCCTTTCAAGTTAGATTCCTAACAAGCTAACACTACCTGCCCAGAGTGTACATTTGGATGATTACTCATTCACAGGGGAAATCAAAGAAGTTCCACCATTAGTAGAATGATTCAGAAATATTTATTTTCTGACATCTGTTACTCTGCTCAAATCTTCACCTAATGACCTGACAGAGCAAATGACATCATACCCATGTCAAGAACAGTCATTTACTGGGCTGCATGATTTCACCATCCTTGATCAAAAACAGAGGTCATCAGTCACTTCCTCATCCTCCGCATGTGGAATTGGGGTTGCCATGGAGACATGGTCACACCCACCTGCTCCGGCGGCGAATCGGGCTTGGCGCACACATGGATGAGGAGGACAGCCGGAACGGGAAGGTCCAGCTCCAGGGTCAGCCTGCCGTCGGGGGGGAAGGGAAGGGGCCCCCCTACTCGCGGCTCCTGAGACAGACGGGCCGCGGGACAATAAGCTATGGACCTCCAGGGGAATCTTCTGAATGTGCTGGATCTTCTGGTTTCTAAGCTGACACATATACTGAACATCCGCAGAAGTAAAACGATAAGAGGACGTCTGAAAAAATTGGACAAGATTTTGAGCAATTCTGCCCATTGACTGCAGAGGGCGCTGGAACAGCTTTAGCCACCAGCTATATCATTTACAGGGTGCTAAGAATCACTATAGTGGATCCATCCAACCTGCTCCCATTGGGCACCACAACTCCCGACCTGCCATTCCTCACTTGCTTTGTCTACTGCCTTCGCTCTGCTGTCTATTCTGAACGCGCTTGTTCATCTGGGCTCTATGCACCTTGCTACTGTATGCATAAGATTTTCCCCCTGAGATCAATAACGTTTAATTTCATCAATAAAAAAACAACAACAATATGACAGCGCGCGGTCGCAGACACACGGAGATGAATCAGGCGGCCTGTTAGGGTGCCGGCTTCACGCTGCCCCACCTCCAACTTCCGGAGCTGCTGGAACTGCACAGCCGTGGGGAAGGCTGGCCTCCCAAAGGCTTTCCACAGGCCGTAGGGGCTGCTGCCGTTGTTGTCCAAGTAGTAGGTGACGTACACCAGACCTGGAAGAAGTAGATGAGGTAAGCGGGGAAAATGCACGCAGAGACCAGGACCCAGAGAACATACATAATCAGGTAAATGAGCGATGTCCTATGATAATAATAATAATAATACATTTTATTTATAAGGCGCCTTTCTGACACTCAAGGTCGCCGTACAAAAAAGAAAAATGACATT
>JABFEB020000040.1:5244375-5256305 GCA_019775895.2 Stomatorhinus ivindoensis
GTAGTAGCAAAGCAGGGAAGATAAGGGGAGGAGAGGGAGAGAAATGCGACCGCCTTCGCTGAGAGCTAAGAGAGAAATGTCACTCAGACATCTCTCCTCTATAATAGAAATGAGTATTCCCCCTAATCTCACTTACCGCTGGATATCGATTCCCGTTTAATCTGCCTGTAGCGTGAGATTGAGGGGCTATAACATAAGGAAGTACTCACCCTTATGGCCTGCATATCCGCTGAGCCGGACCGTCACACGGTTGGGGGAAGACGTGCGGTTGTCTTTGCTGCTGTAGATCAGCGCGGCTGACTGCCAGCTGTCCGACGTCCCGGGAAAAGGAGGCTTGTGGGTGCTGGCCAGGGCCCCCACGGTGTCGTCCGCGCTCTTCCCCGCGGAGGCCACCTGTGAAAACACCTGCGTTTCTCCTGCATAAAAGTTATAACATGCACAGCGTTAGACTACTCTGGACAGAAAACAGCTTAGGGATTCCTCACCAAAATCTGCAGACTCAAACCTCACAGCTTCTTTTATCTAGAACAGGGTTGGGGGCCATTCTGGAAGGCATTCATCAATTCCAGTACAAATCAGGAAATGGATCTGGAGTTGGGATTAGAAAAAAAACTATGGGGAAAAGGATTGGAGTTGAATTGGAATTGACAAATGCATTCTGGAATGGCCCTAACCCTGATCCATAACTTGAATCTCACAAGAAGCAGAACAAACTCTACCAATATCAAAGTAGTCCTTTTACCAGACAATGATATCCAAAATGACATAGATATGAGGAGACAATCCTCAAGGGTCAACCAGCATCTCTGTAGCAGCTGGGATTAAGAGCCTTGCTGAAGGACCCATCATTGAAATGATTACTCTGCTGGTGACACGAATTGAAACACAAAACCTACTACTGGTAATCGCTAAACCACCGAGTTATGCACTGCCCTATCATTTGTGCCAAGGCTGGGAAACTAGTAACTGAATCATTTACTTCAGGACGGCGCCATGGATGCCTGCTTTGACTGCACTTTCAGTACATCTATCAACAGCACATCCACATTGTACATATCGGTCAGATAGCATCGGACCATAGTCTCGTGTTTTTTAACCGTAAATGTATCTGCTGTATGTATGGCAGCCATTGACAAATGGAGACAAACTCCCTGTGTGCGTAGCCAAATAAACACGATTCTGATTGTGATCAATTGTGTGTCAGAATCAGCGTGGGAGACTGTGGTGGGCGATGAGGCCCCAGGTAGATGCCAGGGCTCACCTAGCAAAGAGAGCAGGCCCAGAACGGTCAGAACAGACTTCCTCAGCAGCTGCACGTGGGGTGGCTGGGTGTCGTTGACCTGAAAGCGGGCGGTGAGCGTGCGCTGAGTGAACTGGTGCGGGTAGTAGCTCAGGAATGCGTTGTCGTTGCTCAGGAGGGCATAGTTGATGGTGGAGTTAGGATTGCCGATGACCAGATCCTGATGCTGGGAAATCACCTACGTAACATAGAATAAACTCAAGCTTCTATAATCAGAATCAAACAGCTTCAAGGTAACACACTGACAGTTCATACTATGGAAAAGTAAGGCAATGTTTTGGTTGAGTAACTAGTGTGAAGTTGGTAAATAACCAATCAGGACACATTAGAGAAACTTCCAATTGAAGATCATTTCAATACTCCACTACCTTCACCACCATGGCTGCATAGGTCACATCTGCTCTCCAGTCCTCAGGTTTGGACCAGCCTACCAATGGGTCTGCCTCATCGTTGTAGACAGGTATGGACCTGAACTTCGGGAAGCGGTCATGAATCTCCTTCATTGTCTCCATTTCCTGCTGGATGATGGGTAGAGAGCCACCACCACCCTGAAAGAGAAATAAAATGCGTTATTTGACAGCCATGTGCACTTTTTTGAACATGAATAATTGTGATGATGGTCACTGGTGACACTGAAGCAATGGAAGATATCTGCACAGGTTCCTCCAAAGACCTCACCTTCTTGTGCAGGGCGATGAAGTCCAGCCGCACACCTGTCTCGCCGGTGAAGAAGTTGGTCCCGTTGTAGCAGTGTTCCAACATGGCCCAACAGTACGGGGAGCGTGGGTAGGAGCGACAAGAGTCTCCTGGACCCCCAAACCGCAAGGTGGCGCTAGCGTCTCGAAGTCCTTCTGAACAGGCATCATAGTAGTTCAGAAACCCTGTAGATGAAACGCATGTAAAGCACCTTAATGACATTGTATGTTTGGCTTTTAGTGAGATTAACAAAAGGACAGCAGGCTTTACCCTGAATCGACACGGACACATTGTCAAAGTCGTGATTATTGGGCTCATTCCATGTTTCAAAGTTCCACTGAGAAACGTATCCCAAGCCGTACTTCTCTAAAAACAAGAACAAACACTGCTTTAGGGAAACAATCATTAAACAGCTGGGTGAAATCAAGGAATTGACCTCCCGTTCACATTGAAGCTAAGTGACTGGACAACTACACACAAAAAAACAAAAAATCAAAGAACAACTTGCAGATAGACGATGCTCCTCTAGATGGCGGTCTATTACAGCAGCCATCCAAGGTGACCAGTTTGGCTCAATCAGTTATACTCTGCTACATCACTTAAGACAGCTGGCTGGTGACAGACTTAAACTACAGTTTTGTCTGTAGCTCATGTACAGCTTGAAAACCAACCAATGTATCTTTTCGCAAGGAGATACACGAGGGTCCTCCACTCAGCCACCTGCCTCTTGTCCTCAAAGTCTGTGAAGTAGCCAGACACACTCCCCATCAGCTCAAAACCTGAAAAAAAATCATGTATGTTTCAGGCTAAGAGAAAGATTTTGCATTGCATTTACATCATGTGATAAATACTTTTCAGTGTTCATAGCCACCTTAATCAAGTTTAGATTAATGTTATTCTCATCTGATTTTATCCGAGACCACAGAGAGGATTGTGAACTTATCATTTGTAATCAGTTGTAATCAGCATCTGCAATACAGATGATAAAAAAGATTTTCTAGAGAATTTTGGGCAAGAATCTTTTCTTAGCAGGGCTGTTCCCCAGACCAGTTTACCTGGCCGAAGACCATTCTGCCACAGGAGTTCTATCAGCTGGTCCAGTTTTGTGAAATTGTAACGGGTTTCTCCGTTTACAACCCTACAAGAAATACTCGATATCATCAGAGGCTCCCTTACAAAGTGTTTTCCTGAAGTAGTTATGAGCACAACAGAAGACTTCAGGTGTGTATTTTTCTTTAGCTGTGATGTGTGGTCGCTAAATGAGGGCAAAGTGATTGTTACTTACTCTGCTGTGACCAGCTCCAGAAGCCAGTGTATACGAACCTGCTCCAGACCACTGTGGGGCACTGAGCCCAGGTAGGCCATGTTTAACTGCTGGTCTCTGCTGAGGTCATACTGGTCAGACTGGGCATGAGGAAGAGGAGGGCTGAGCAGGACAACACAGAAAGGTAGTGAGCTTAGGGAACCAGAAGAGAGGAACTGTGAGCTAATCAAATGCAAAATTTATCTGGAGGTATTTCGGGTGCATAAAATCTGTTTCTGCCTGTGACTACATAGGATCTAACACACCCCTTGTGATTTAAAGCGTCCAAAAGTGAATAATCTTCGCCCTACGTTAGCGGACATGGTTCTACAAATAAAAAGCAACCAACATAATTCTATGTTCAGTAGAATAATACTACTAAAGATCAGGAACTGCATTCCCAATACAAATATTACCAAATGACAAACGTCTCCATTCCAGTTCATTGCTACGAAACACAAGACGATAAACTCATATGACACAGGGCGGGTTTCGACAAGCAGCGAGATGCTCGAGTCCGTAGGCTGCATACAAATAAAATTAACAAAAAGTCCAAGGACATACCAAAAACCCGTACTCTTCCAGAAATGTGTCAGGTCTCTTATGGGTGTCTCTGCGTCCACCGCGATCTCAAAATAAGCAACGGAGGCAGCGTACACGTCGCCGCAGGCAGCCAAGAGAAAGACTCGTAAAGCAACATGCTTTAAAATGCACATCTTTATTTAGTTTATCATCAGCCACATTCCACTGCGAGACCAAAAAACAACATCATCCGTAGACGTAATATTTCCCAGATCTTTCATACCTACTTCGCCGCACTATTAAAGTTCATCAGTAACTGACGCTACTAGCAAAGCCCGAGACGACAATATTTTCTTCTTTAGTCTTCTAGTTTAAGCAATTGTATGGCACCCCTAGTGTTCCGGAGGGGAAGTGAAACATGGCATATATTGCAGTCTGCGCATGTGTACATCGATCTGTCTTCCATACCCGCTTATCCAGCAATGGCATCGGAGAGAGTTTGATACTGGAGACCGGGGACACAATAATTTAATTATAAAGTTCTGTTTTGTGCAGGAATAAATTATGCCAAATTAAATATTGTGGGTACACCCCCAGCATGGTTCCTATGCCCCCATTATCCAGTACAAGGTAATGATGTTCTTAGAGCCTATCCCATTGAGTGCAAGGCATCTGATATGGGGCACTGTGGATAGGAAGTGAGCCTATTAAAAGGGATGCCATTATGAGCCAATATCCAAGTTTGGGCTTCCTTTATGTTCACCAAATGTTTATTGTCCATTACAGAATGACTTCTGTCACTTTTGGTTATATTTCATTGGGTTTCAGGTACCACTTATGGAAGGTTGTGACTGCAGACAGCAGACTCACTGCCTGCTCGTTTATCTTTCCTTCGCAGATCCTTATTCCTGCATAGTGATGTGGACGACCACAAACTACAGTAAATTACGGGCCCTTTCTGGTCAATTCCCGCTGACCCCTCCCCCCCCCCCCCACAAACACACACACACGTTTTGTGATGACAGGACCACGTCACCATACACCCTCCCAGTGCCGCAATACAAGGCCCCTCGCACATGTCTGCACATACCAACTTCTTCTCTAATTCTGGTATGTCACTAAAATGTCAAATTTTATCTGCTAATGATATAGTAGGTATTTTGGTACCACTTTACAATAATGCTCCCTTTTGCAAATGCCCTTCTGCCCATGGGCATATAGCCCCTAATGCAGATTACCATCTACAATATTTTCAATGGTCTCATATAACAGAGTCAACATACTAACTATAACAAAAAGCAATTTACAATGAATTACAAAATAGTTCTATAATATTTTGAATGCATAAATAACAACAGCATTAATAATAATAATAATAATAATAAAAGACTATACATATAGGCTAATTTAAAAAAATGGGAAAAAAGTCAAGCTTGTATGTAAATGATGGCTATTCATGGTTTAGACTGACATGCATGTAAGGAAACACCAGTGTTAAAAAATACCAGTGAGTCATGTGACTTGTGCTACCATGGTGACAACAACAAAGAAATACTCCTGGACTCAGCTGAGAGAAACCTGACAAAGGGGGAATCTTGTAATTAAAAGCTTAGTCACAACCAGGCTGAAAACGTGTACCTTTGCCCAGTCTCTTATAATGAGTGCATTTGGATATAGGAGACTGCTGTTCCCCAGTACTGGTCAGTGCTACCTTGTGCTGTGCTGATATGTAGAAATTTGGGGGTCTAGGATGCCTATTTCATCTGGTGCTGCGGGGCGAGTGGGGGTGGGGATGGACACGTCCATTGCATGGGCTCCCAGCAGAGTCAAGCAGGAGTCAAGGCCCTCCTACAGAAACTGTGACTCCTATCTGAAGAGGTGAGAAACGGCCTTTTTATTATCCTGTGCATTTCACTACATCACAGGCTGTAGTTCTAAGAGAAATGATGCTGGTCTCCTTTGAAAGGTGTGCTGGCCTTAGGTTTTCTCTGGGTATTCTGAGTATCTTCTCCAGTGTGATATACCAGGTATGCATACATTTGTCTAAATTACCATAAGATGGATGGTAAAAAGCATAGAATATATTTTGTAACCAGACAGGGATATTGAAAAGGGGACCACTGACCTACCTGTTGCTCACTTGCTTGGGGGTAATTAATCAGCACTCCTCTCCCTACAGACTCCCAGATCTCACATATTTCAGATTTTTGGGATAAACACACAACCTGCCTGAGCCAGGCTAGTTTAAAACAGTGATTCCTCTTATAGGGATGCGTATTAAACACAAGGACAGTTGATTTCATTTTTGATAACTCAAGCACCAGCTGAGTACTCTGTGGCTGTGACTCTTTATACTCAACTGCTCGATTGACACAAAATTTAGGTCTGGATTTGTACTTTTTGGACCTGAATTTCCCACTTCTGGAAACAGAGTAAAATTACTCAAGAACTACACATCATTGACAGCAACAAAATGTATTTATGGCATAAACATTATTACAACATAACCCAAATTACATGTAAAGTTGCACAGCATCATGTAAAATATCCATGAAAAGCAATATCGCTTTTGCTGACTTAACAATGGTTAACTTGCTCACGCTGTGTGATCCTCAGAATAGTCGTGCAACACGCTCACGTCAGCACAAGCCACACCTCCTCTGTACGTCTGGTCTTGACACGCTTTTCACCACGTTCTCATCTTTACTTTGCATAGTCTGGTTTCCCCCCATTTGAATCGTGTGAATTGGTGCCTCTGAATTTTACCTACATTTAGAACTGCTGCGTTCACAGACCCCAGGCCACTGCTGGAGGTGACGAATGTGAGGTCCATGCTGATGACATCGGCATGTGCCAAGGCTGGATATTTTACAGTCTTGCCATTAGGACCAGACTTCTGTGGCTCAAAATGCTGCCCAACCTATTGTGAGTGTACTGACACATAACTGAACATTGTGTTGCAGATACTTAGAAACCCACCCAGAGATTAGGCAAAGGTGTCCGACCACCAGCTCAGAGGTAAGTACAACAAGTGACTATAGAGTGTGAGTGAGGACAAAGCCATGCCAATTGACTTAATGGCCCCTCCCATTTCAATTTACTATTGAAGTACATGGAGAGGAAACAGATCAAATCAAAGTGTACTTGTAAAATGCACAAGTGTCAGGATCAGTCCCTGCCTGGCCAGCAGGTGTCGCTGTTCACCCCTTTCCTAATGTTTGAGTCCATGACTATGACCGTCACTCGCTTGTTGTTCCCAGCTGTAGTGATTAGTTGTATCTGGCGCAGACCTATCCCTCGATTTACCCTTCTTGTGTGCGTATATGTGTGGGCCCACTCCTTTGCTCCTCAGCTGGTCATTGTGTGTTTGCTGCTGGTCTCTTGTAGTTATTCCTGTGTTGCTCCCAGCCTTAGTTTTTGTCTTTTACCTGCTTTGCTTTTGACCCATAAACCACAGCGCAGGTCATTTGCCCTTCATCACGCCCATCCGTAACGCACAACAGTACCGCAAATAGCGGGAGATGCAGGAAATGAAATATATAATATAATTATATAATAAGTGATATAAATAAGAGAAGTAAGTGAAGTGATTTATAGAAAATATGAGACGGTAAAATGTAATACTAGGTTTTCATTAATTTCACATCACATAAAATTTCACAAGCACCTACAAACGTGCAATCGGTTTTGAGATTATGTTAAGAAGGGTTTCACTTGCTATTGCAAAACAATGCACAGTCAAGTCAGATTTACCTTCTACAAATGTCACAAAATTTGATAATTTATTGTACTATATACATACACATGCTTACGTAAAGAGGAACTAGCTTTTGCCTCTCATTTCCTGTTTTGTGGGTTCGCAGTTTCGTGCAATTCCCGTTTCACATCCTTACTGATTTTCATGAAAAGAGGATAAGAAACCACATCACTATGATGAAAGGAGGGCATCTTCTTCTGATGTTAATATCACACTGTGAGTGCTGAGTTTGTAAGTTTAAATGTAGCTGTTGACTGACCAATGTCAGGGAATTTTACGATACTTGCTCATACCAAAACCAGCTTATAATATCAGCCATTGTACAGCTCATCTTTCAACCTCTCCTGAGCAGCACCCTAGTCGTTCCATTGTATTTGTTAAGTTTCACCCCCAGATCATTATTTAACTTAAATAATTTGTTGGATTATTGATTAATCAAATATGGTACGTAGTAATTGAGTAGTTGGCAAATACATGGGTATATTGGGTGGTTACTGCCCTGCTGGAATTACTTTGGGAGAGTTTATGAAATGGCTAAATAATATCACAGTTTTCCATCAACATGAAGATTATTTAAACACATCATGCTTATATATAAAAAAATTACGGTATATAACTACTCATAGCTGGTATCAGTTGATGATGCTGATGATGTCATCAGAGTTCTGGGGACAGACCCCTGGTGGACAGGCTGACTGTGAGAATTTGCATAAATATACCACCTACCTGGGTGACACTGAATCTTAAGACTATGTTAAGGTGGACCCCCCCCCCCTCAAGCATGTATTTTTATGGGGGGACCCAGGACCACACAATTCCATCTCAATTCAGTCATTACTGATGGTCAGGGGGTGTTGGAGCAGCATGGATACCCTGACAGATTCGGGGGGGGCAGAACTTTACAGGCCCCTAAATATCATTATTATTTGAGTGGGTGGGAGGCCCAGAATGTCTAGCTACTCCCTTGCTAAGGGTGTAATGTTGTTGCCACACTATTTCATAGAATTTTTATCTCAATGTCAACACAGAACGTCACTGACCAGTCATACAGTCTTGGACAAGCAGGGGACAACGAGATCGATCGCTGTAAAGGTACAACTGCAAACCGTGATGTGGATCATATTGTGGGGGTGCAGTAAAATTATTATTTTTAGCCTGACACTGATGCAAGCATCTTTGCAATTTTCTGGACAAACAAACAACTTGCACATGCCAGGCTGCCTCTTTTGTCAAGTTTATTGTCACAATGTCTTATAGTCATGTGATCAAAAGTCCTGGGTTCAAGAGCCAAGGATGCTGGTTCTGTCCAATTAAGAAATTACCTAAGATGACCTTAGTGCCTCATCCAGCTGTACAGAAAAAAACAAGAGATGCAAATTAGTTTGTCAAAAATACTAGCAAGCAAATAAAATCATGTGATAAGTGACAGTGTGAATGTGACTCTCCATCACAGAGCTGAGCACGGCCACCAGCTCCCATCAGCTCAGTGGCACCAGCGTCATGGAAGCCAGCGGCGACCTGCCCAGGCAGCAGACCTCCAGCAAGTCCTCTCTTTGTACCATTCTGTAGCCCTCTGTTGGAAAATGTCTTCAATAAGCAGAATTCTTCAGGCTTCAACCACTCTCATACAGTAACCTGTCACATCAACTGTATTTACCTCATAACCATCCAGAAATCTGACCCCTCCAGCATGTTGCGGTGAGCCCCCCAGTCCAGAACCATGTTGGGTTTAATCACTCATGCCTACAATTGGCAGCTGGATGATTTAAAGCCATTTGCTTGTGTTTATTTCATGCACTCGATCAGCAGTGTTTTATAGTTAACATTCGTGGATCATCCAAGCGATGCACTGCTCCTGAGTGCAGTGACTGGCAGTAAAGCAGTGTGACAGAAGCATATTAGAGCTTTTGCTTTTTTGAGGGTTTTTTATTGGACAACAATGAAGAACACAGGCATACAAACACACCAGACACCCACCCATCCATCCATCCATCCATCATCTTATTCTGGTTAGGGATCTGGAAAATATCCCAGACAGCATAAGGCCCTAGGCTGGTGTAGATCCTGCATAACTGTGTGACTTATTTTTTATTTGCATGTAAGACTGCCTTTCTGTTTTTTTTCTCCATTATTTAGAAACAGATTCAGTCTCTATGCTAACAGACAAGAGTATAATTGAAAGAGCGTGGATGCGGAAGTGAGCGGGCGTGAAAGGGCGTTCAGTGGGCTCTTTTACAAGCCATAGTCAACCTGCATAAAAAAGAAGAAAACGGGAAGACCATGCACAATTATGAATGTCGGCTCATAGATGGCAGCAAAATGCTGATCTGGAGGAACGTGCAGCTCTTAAAGGGGCAGTTGGTTCAAGTTTTGAAATGTTATTGTTGTGTACAAAGTGACAGCTTTGGTGTCTTTCTTACTTTATTAACGTAAACTATACAGTGAATAAAAAAAATACAAATAATCAGGTTTGAATGCAGATGTGACAGACGACGGATTGTAAAAGTGAGATTACTCGCAGCATACAATATCTTAGTAATTCTCTGTTTTGTGTGTGTGTGTGTGTGTGTGTGTGTTTGTGTGTTCTGATTTTCATAACGGGTTGGGGAGCTCTCACTCTTCCCAAGCATGCAGAGACTAGTGGTGTGGTCTGGGGTGTCTTAAATATTCATTTATTATCACTCACAGAGACTGACAGTTCACTGCAAACTACAGAAGGGACACATCTGAAACTAGTTATAAAACTACAGTTGAAACTTCGAACCACAAGCAGATGTCAGCTAAAAAAATTTATAACTTAAAAATGTCTGCAAGACTGAATAATAATCAACCAAGGCAGCTTTTCGAAGTAAGCAAACATTGTATGCAAGCCCAGGGTCATTAAGTATACTGACATGTTGTTCATTATACAGTCCCACTTGGATTTAAGGACCTGGGGCAATTTTGAATCTTTCTTCTCATGTAAAAACACTATAGGAGACTCATTGGGGAAAACTTCATATTGTATAGTAAAAATTACATGCTAACTTTGGCACAAGCGATCACTAAATGCTAGATCACATAGGTAGTTATTTTATTATGCAGCTGTGCTAGACATATAATTTTTCATTTTTCTACTGCAAATTCTGTTTTGTTGACAGAACTCATAAAATCTCAACTGTTTGTACAGCCTTAAATGCTTTTATCCATTACCACTAACTTCTTGAACATAGTCCACAACCTCCATCATCAATCCATCAATCTCCCAGCAATTATCCAATATAGGGTCATGGAGGGGGTGGAGGGGGGTAGACTGTCTAAGGCAGCATAGGGGGCTCAAGGGAGGGGACAGCCTGCATGAGATGCCAGTCCACTGCAGAGCAAAAACACAATATGTGCAATTTTGGCGGCATGTCAGGCTGCATGCGCTTGGACACGCAAAACCCATGCGGAGTGCAGGTGTGGCACACAAACCCCCACTGTCCCACCCCCAAAAATGGTATAACCACAGTACATGACAGCATCAGAGAAGCCTTAGGTCTTGGATCATACCATTTAGCCTATTCATGCGGGCGCCTCACTCTCACCCGCCTTGTGCTGCGGCATGCAGCTCCCTAACCAGTCAACAGTCAGAGTGCACTGCACTGCATTGCACTGCACTGGCCAGTCAGGGCCGCATGGCTTTGTTGTGGCAGTATTGGCGCTAACATTCACAGACATCATGGAACATAAGTCAAGAAATTCACTGTAAATAGAAATAAAACGATTACATAAAATAGTAGAAACAGTGCAAAGCTGTCCAATTACTATAAATAAATATAAATAAACCATACAAAAATATAAACTGCATAAATTATGTAAACTATAAAAACTGTATGAACTATAAACTAATTGACAATAAGAAAAGAAAGGCAAGCTACTTCCTTCACAGCTGTACTGAATTACACTCCACTCTGTAGATAAATTATCAGTTCGATCAGTATGAATGAACCTAGCGACTAACCTTAACATCTATCTGAATAGGGAACTACTGCACATTCAAAGCTGATGGTGAAACTTCGGGATCGAAGTTAAATACCACAGAAACACTTCTTCACAAATGTTTAATCCTGCTGGGTAAAAAAATAATTAAGAAAAACAGGCATTGATGCCAAAACAGATGGGAGCAGAACCACTTCACTGTTCGGCACTTGCCAAATACATGATGTCAGCTGTTTTTTTATCCATTTGCGGGACACAGCTATGCATAAACATCTTGGCTGCTGCATGCACTCCGGGGATAAAGGGGATGACGCATGCTGCATGCACTCCGGGGATAAAGGGGATGACGCATGCTGCATGCACTCCGGGGATAAAGGGGATGACGCATGCTG
>JABFEB020000040.1:5256405-5269509 GCA_019775895.2 Stomatorhinus ivindoensis
TAAAGGGGATGTCGCATGCTGCATGCACTCCGGGGATAAAGGGGATGACGCATGCTGCATGCACTCCGGGGATAAAGGGGATGGCGCATGCTGCATGTACTCCGGGGATAAAGGGATGACGCATGCTGCATGTACTTCGGGGATAAAGGGGATGACGCATGCTGCATGCACTTCGGGGATAAAGGGGATGACGCATGCTGCATGTACTTCGGGGATAAAGGGGATGACGCATGCTGCATGCACTCCGGGGATAAAGGGGATGACGCATGCGCCATGCACTCCGGGGATAAAGGGATGACGCATGCTGCATGCACTCCGGGGATAAAGGGGATGACACTTGCTGCATGCAAACAGCTTGGATTTTCCTGAATCCAGGAAGCAAAGTAAATCTTTATGACTTGACAGGGGCTGTGCCATGACCTGCAGTCACCCCCAAAGAGAAGGTTCTTTAAGCACCAGCACATGGTGTTGTTCCAAAGTGTAAACCTGTAACCAACAAAAATACATCATATACAAATATATCACTAAAGGAGAGTCGACAGATAAGGGAATATTATATTTTTATGTCACACAGAGTTATTGGCAAAAAAAAAAAAATCCAGACTAAGACTTTGTCTTGTTTCTTTTGAAAGAGGCCTCACCATCTCCGGCCTGACTGACATGTCTTGTTAAACCAGCAAAGTACCCGATACCCCCCCAATAAAACGCGAGGCTCTTCTGTGTGCTCTGCAGCGTTTCCACACGGCCCTGGTATTCTGGTCACCGTGTCTGTCAGGATGAGTCTCTGATCACAGTAACATTTGTATCTCCTTGACAACTCCTCAACTGTCCCTCTGGTGTTTTCTTCACTACCGCACAACAGACCCTCCAGCCCCCCCCCACTGGTCCACATCTGCATACAGTTAACAGCCTCTTATCATCCTCTTAAGTGCATGTGTTGGTCATGTCACCTCCATGACTCTTAATTATTATTCCAGTTGTGTTTGTATTCAGATTCAGATTTCAGATTAACTCTGACATTAGGAGCATTAGGAGGGGGTTAGGGACATGGAGGAGTTACGGGGATGAGTTGTGTTTTACTGTTTGATGAATGTATCTCATCTCCAGAACACATGCAGCAAGGCAACCCAGCCAAGGCAGTGCAAATACACAGCACCCAGTCGGGTGAGTGGTGGATTGGTGATGCATTTCCTGGCAGGATTCTGTCATACCAGAATATCCCAGGATATCTCAGCCTCTGGGGGTGACTGTGTTGCTTTTCCTGGAAAATGGAGCATGCTCTAGAGTCATGACTCCTAACCTTTGGTCGGGGGGGGTTGAGCAGTTTGCACTGTACAGTTACCATGGTTATGACTGCCTGATGGGAAAAACAGTAGAGAAGGGACCCCAGCATCCTTGCAGATGCCACGTGTTTCTGCCTGTCTCACTGACACAGATGTGGAGTTTTGACCGGGCCTGGTTTGTTTGTTCCATTTGTATCCCCGTCCCACAGCCGTGACTCGCCTGTGCTCTGCAGACACGCCTAAACTTATACAAACACCTACGTAAATCCCCACACCCTTTATGAACCAAGAGTAGAACAAAATGCTAAACTGTCTTCCCTGGGATTCCCAGTGCATCTGAGCTTTTGCAGACCTGTCAAGTCTCATGCATCTTGCGGGAATCTCATGCATTTAGAATTCTCAAGATTCCCGCAAGCCTTTCGTTTCCTTATATATTTATGTTTAAGTTTTGCCGTTTTATCACATTTCTCTATCACGGGTACATTGCACAGGTAGAGTTATTTAATATTCAAACTTTACAACATTTCTCCCACCTAATTCTTTCTGGCCAATCATGGCTGTTTGCTGTTAAATTAAAACCATATTTGGTTGATTAATTGATAATCTTCCTTTTCATTATCCACAAAAGTGCAGTGATTATTATTTTCTTGTTCAAAGTGCCAAATCTTGGCTGAACAGTTCCATCAAAACCAAATACTAAAAGTCACTCTTTTAATAAATAGCAGGTTTGCAAACAACAATAGCAGATCATTACTGCATGTATCTGTTAAATGTTTTGCTGACATGTACTTTTTAAAAAATCTGTTTGTGCTTAAGAATTTTGTAATTTTTGTCTCCAGTAATTTAATGGGCTAAAACGGCTTGAAATCAACCAGTATTGAATGAAAAATCTTCAGAAATAGGAAATATTTCTAAATTTCATAAGCTCCAGCACGACAGCCCCCCATTCTCCAGCTAAATTTAGCCAGTCCTCCAGCAACCCTGAGCAGGTCTGCTTTTGCTCCAACAAATACCCTTGTTTGATATGATTAAGCTAACTTAACGGTTAAGGCTAAGCCAACTCAGCAGCAAAGCGCAGAGAAGACAGTTTCACAAACACAGGATTCCGCAGCAGTTCTTCTGCATCCAAACATCTTTACTACAGAGTTGTTTCATTCCCTTTTACAATTAAACAGTTATGTGTTCAATGAACCGTAATCGATTACTTCAAGACGGATGGGTCCACACCAAGAGACCGCAGCTTGTGGAGAAAGCCGGTGTTTCTGTGGAGTATCAGCAACAGCTAAAGAAAAAATATGTATTACTTGGCGAGAGACTCCTGATTATGAATTTTTGATGAATACTTCATAAGTTAAAATTTGGAAAATAAATCAAGGAAGACACCAAAATACATCAATGATTAAATGTGACAGGGATGGCATTGTGGTGCAGTTAGCACTGTTGCCTCACATCTCTGGGACCTGGGTTCGAGTCTCCGCCTGGGTTCCATGTGTGTGGAGTTTGCATGTTCTCCTTGTGTCGTCATGGGGTTTCCTCCGGGTACTCTGGATTCCCCCCACAGTCCAAAAACATGCTGAGGCTGATTGGAGTTACTAAATTGCCCGTAGGTGTGACTGGTGTGTGGGTGTGCCCTGCGATGGGCTGGCCCCCTGTCCAGGGTTGTTCCCTGCCTTGTGCCCATTGCTTCCAGGTAGGCTCCGGACCCCCGTGACCCAGTAGGATGACAAGGTGTAGATAATGGATGGATAGATATATGTGACTCACTGGCTGCCTGAGCTTTTTTACCTACGTGCCAAGATCTATCCCCATTAATTGTCTACATATCTCTGTGCGGCTCAACAGTACTGAAAAAATACTGACATACCAAAAACTTTGACGATTTTCATTCATTTTTGCAAATTTACCGCTGCATTTGCTTGAGTTTATCTGCATTCTGGGCAACTTCACTGGTCAAACAGGACTGCCCCAACCCAAACAATTAAACACGCGTTGCAATGATATATTTTAGTATATTGGCTAAACGTTGATTTTTACTTAACAGCCTTTGTCTCCTGTCATCGCTGGACCGTACAGTACACTAGAACAGGAAGCACGGTATTCGTTTGCATAAAATTAATATACAAGTATGCTCCAAAATAAACAGTTGTGAATGCAACCCTCATATGTGTTATTTTACGATTAATTTGTTTATCCTCTGAGATGTGTTAATGCAAAAAACAGCGTTCGTCTTTAGCTTAATGCCTGTAATACACCTCATAACATAATACGGTTATTACTGGATAAGTAATTTGGCCATAGTGAGGGCTGGTTTGTTTAGATCCAGATGTTGGCAGCATATTTGACACCAGGAAACTGTTTACACAGAAGAAACAGTATCGATCTGTGGGTGTGAATCTCGTATTTCTTTTTACAGTATTCGGGACACCCAAAGACCACATGTATCAGCTTGACTGTTGGCGAATCAATGTCCGAAAAGCATCTGTGAATGGCCTAGACACGGGGAGCATATAAAGTATGTTTTACACGAACGATTTTAATGTACGGGGTTAGTCTCAGGCTGCATTTACAGCTGATCTGACGGAGCAACAACAAGTTGCGCTGGAGTTATCCAGTGTAGGCTTCCCCAGATACAGTACTGAACTTTTATTTCGAAGAACAGTATTGCCAAAGCGGAGCTCCCTCTGCCCCTCGCTACAGAAACAGGAGACAACTCTTGTAACTCTCCACCCCTCGAACTTTTTGAGCGCTATCTTTTAGACCATATCTTTCTCCTTTCCATATCCCAAGAAGCATGCTTTTTCCTACGCGTTTGCACCGGTAACGCTACCATCACACTTGCCGTGTTTGCTTTACTTTCATTGCATCGTTATATTATAATATGCCATGTCTTCAGGAGAGCCGGCTTCTCCCCTTTCTGTTGCTGCATTTCGCCTGCTTGGTTGCCCCCCGAGTCGGGAGCCTTCTGTCGGACGGCTTCCACTTTCCTGACCCAGATCAAGGTGAGTGATTTCAGTGATTTTCCACGTTAATTATAGGCAACAATATGCTCTTCCTTCTCCCACTGTCTTCTGCTTGTTGGTTAAGAGTGTTTGCATGAGTGACTCTATAATCTTCGCTTACACTTTGTGAAAAAAGTTATACAAATGCAAACACAGTTAGTTTTCTTCTTTCTTATTTCGCATATCTCGGCTCTATGTCCCTTAACTTCTGGGCGCGCTCACCTTTCATGCCCTTAACACAATAATTTGATGTGTAAGACCGACACGACATGCCATACTGTCTAAACATAAAGCGAAACGGAAAGGCTGTTTGATGCCAGGGAATGCAAAATTCGGGATTGTGGGGGCGGTACCCAGATAGAAATGAACGGGTTTACAATGAACAAAAGCAGGAGACTGTTTGATATGCCCACCCCAGATCGAACTGCTGGTGCTGAGTTGATACCTCATAGCAGCTCGCACGTGCATCTTACCTGTGCCTGGATTCATCTGTTTGACTCTATGATGATGGTTCCAACTAAGGTCAATAAAGTCACCCCAAAAAATTAGGTCAGGCACTAACAGTGGGCGGGGTTATTATGTGCTGTCTCTCACCGTCAGATTCCGCCCAACAAGAAGCGACAAATTAATTCATTGGCCGTACAGTCGGTGACTGATAGCACAAGTATCCACAACCATACTTGGGGTCTGAGGCCACATCTGTGTGATCTGCAGCCTCCACCACTGACTGTGTCCTGAATTTCAGCCATATCTAATGGTCTGCAGGCTATAGCATTGACAAGATCAGCCTTAATCTATGGTAAAGTGTTTTGGCAGGTAATGTCCCTGAACTAGTTAAACTTGTTACATGTAATCATTGCTGTTTTAATCCTCTGTGTAGAGCAGCAATGATAATTCCTGAAAATTTGGGTAAAACTGAAGGCACATTTGTGTGTGATTGACCTAAACCACAATTGTATGTAGTTTGTCAGGTGTAAATGGTATGAGGAATACAGTACCCATATTGGTGTACACTGATTCAAAGCCAGTGACTCTAGGGACCAGTTCTTCCTGTTTTTGAATGGGTTAATGGGGATGTACTGGACTAGAACTATGGTCTAGATTTGTGTGTGGTGCTCTGATGATCATTGGTGTAATTTTGGATCATTTTGAGGGTTTTGCACTGGGCCAAATTTTAAGAAGCTCATTTGGTGAAAGATGCGGTCGGAGATATCTGCATTATTTTCATTCATAATGATTAAATGGTGGACACTTTGAAATCACCGAACCGTCATTTGAGGCTTTCCTTCTCAATTCACAGGGGACTTCATCCGCTCTCAGCATGAATTCTCCGTGGTCCGTCCGCGGCGGGTCAGCCAAGATGGGCGGTTTATGTCCTTTTCACTGACCCATCACTTCGGAAACGGGCGGGACAAGCGAGACTTGGAGCCGTCTGAAAAGTATGTTTACTACGTGCTTGCCTTCAAGGGCCGGGATTTGACCTTTAACCTCACCGCCAACAGCCATTTGCTCGCAAACGAATATGTGCTGGAGAGGAGATCTGGGGCCTCAAACGTGACGCTGCGGCGGCGGGCGTCTGGGGAGAATGCCTGTCACCTTATTGGGAGCGTGATGGACTCCAGGTTTGAAGGAGCTGCAGCTATAAGCACCTGTAAGGGATTGGTAAGGATATTTTGTTTTGTTGAGGGCCTTCGCTGGCTTTCTAATGCCTGTTAACATGCTGGCAAGGGGTGTTTTTTTGTATTTGATTTTCAGCCTTCCTTTGCTGCCAATTATGAGCGGGCGAACAAGTTGGACAGCCTAGAACTTTATTCTGACAGGCATCCTGTATGGTCAAAAACAGACTGCAAAAACAATAATGATAATGTTATCTGTTATGGCTGCCCCACCTCTACTCCCCTGGATTAATCTCTCCTTCATACCTCCCATTTTCATTCTCCCGTGTTTTGTCTTTGCTACGGTCCATTTCTTCTCCTCCTTTACAACATCTGTGTGGAAATATTTTCCCTCTGGGAATTTTGCAGAGGTGCATATTTCAGATCCAGAAAGTAAAAATCCAGACCAAGATTTTGTTTCAACCAGCCAGTTAAGCATAAACAGTTACAGTCATAGAGTACTCAGCTCATTGGTTGAAACAAAATCTAGGTCTGGATTTTTACCTTCTGGACCTGAAATGTCCACTTCTGATAATCGGTACAGTTATTCCCCGTCTTTTCCCGTTTGACCAGGCTTAATTCAAACCCGAGTGACACTTCTTCTGTTTCTGTTTCTCATGGTTGTTATGTTTTGCTAATGAACCAGACTCTCAAACCAGTCCACATATTTGTTTTATCTACATGGAGCTTGTGGCTGTGGGGAATGGGGACCTTTGAACTACGAGTCAAACAAGGCGGGGGCCACTCATCTTATTAATGCGCATTCATATCAGAATCTCTGTGGCTTACAGGGCAGAATTTACCACATAAAGACTAAATGTATCTTCAAAATGTTTGGAGATCATAGCTTTTAGGGCCACTTGGGTTAAAGATCCACAGATCCTATATTTGGGTTTATAATAATTTTTTGGAAAATACAATGCTTAAATGGCTATGCATGATAATTATAACCACACAGTACAGAAGAGTAATGTACGTATAATGCATTATAGTATATCTGCAGACACATACTAACGTTGTGAAGCTGTGAATTATAAAACAGCGCATTTTCATTCTGGATCTAAATCAGAGTGCAGGCTTTGATGTGACTTCTGTCATAATGCAAACCCTATATTTAGTGCTTTGAAGTTGTCTGGCTTTTCTAGTACTTCCTGATTTGTGGCAGGAAGAACACGTGACGGAGCTCTTTGCACGTGTGCCCCTGTCAGACAATGGCCGCTTGTTCTGGCGTGCCGCCCTGACGGCCAGCTGGAGATTAGCAGAGGCCTGCCTCTCTCGGTGCAGTTGGAGGGTCCTAGTTCCCCTATAGGTCCCTTGCAGGGACTGAGACTGTGTTTGAGCTGACATATGCCGGCTGACCTGATGTCACTTTTATTATTCTCTCGTTCTGAGTTCAGATCCTGCTCTAATCCACCTTAAATTAGTTAGGAAAAACAGGCCTCACCACCCTGTGCCAGTCATGGGCTGATTGAGTTCCTCCTAAAGGGGCACATTATTGATATGAGGGTGCTGAACACCTTTATGCACCATGTAAACTTGGGTCTGTCTGGGGCGTGGCTCCTTTACTACCAAGGCACCCCTGTAAATTTACGGTGAAGACTCCAATCAGTTCACCTTGCTTTCTTTGTGTTTGATGGTGGGCCGTGACTCTATAACACAGCCGAACGTCTGGGTGATTCAGGAACGCCCGGGGACCTCAGTTAAAAGTAGATAATCTCTTTGCCATAAAACGTGGTGTTTGCAAATAGTTTTGAAACTGGCTGCTGTTCACGTCAGGAGCATTTTATTAAGTCTGGTAGAGCATGATACTAATCCTAAAGGATTTATCAATGTCCGCAGTGTTAGCAGAGGAATGCCCATCCTGCGCCGCCATGTAGCTGCTCGCTCTCCCAAGCTCCCCCACACTCCCTCCAGTACCTTCACTGCTAACAGTGTTTGCTCTTCCCAGTAAATATTTGCATTGTCAGCGCCAGAGCTACTGCAGTGTAATGGGATTGTTTGATACCCCGTAAGCAATCGATGTTAGGCAACATCTCCGTCATATCAGACACCAAGGTCCAGTAGAAGAAGGAATGGAGTTTACTGGTCTATTTTGCACCTTTCTTCTGTCTGTGAAGTTTACCCTTATATTGGATTTTTAGGACAGACGTTATGATACGTCTGTCTTAAATATAGAAAGATATTCACTGGAAATTGCTAAAATCTGCTTAAGTATGTATTCTTAGAACATGCTTAGTTGTCATTTTCTAATTCTGATAAACAGAATTAAATAAAGTATGGTCCGATGTGACTAAATTCAGGTAGGTAGGATAGTTAACATCCAGTCCTGGAAAGCGTATGTGAGTGAAGATCATCAAGCATCCGTGAGTGTGATACTCAGGTATCGGACTGTGGTGAGTATCAGTCTAAGTGGGAGCTTAGCATGGGAGGTACTGAGGTAATGGATCAACAGTAGAACAAGGTCATTGTCTTTAACACATACTGACATCTGACTGAAACTGTTTATTTTGGGGAATGAGTCTCTTTGAACTGTGACTGTTCTCTGAAGAAGTGCCAAGGTAGGGAAGAGTGGCAATAAATGCTAATCCTTTGAGGTTAAAGGTCATGATACTGTCAACAAATCTGTCAAGATCACATCAAGTGAAGGACATCAGTAGATATTGTGGCCAAGTACCATTCCTGGGGGAGTTACGTTTCCGTGGTACCCTTGAGTAAGGTATTTTCTTGGAATAGATTTAGTCAAAAAAATCACCTGATTACAAAAATGATGAAATACATGAGATAAGGGTCAATAAATTAATTAAGGTTATTATCCTGGTGGGGCTGTGTGTGTAGTTAAAGGCTCTGCAGTTTCTTTAGGTAAAAATGTGTAATACTGCTTTGTGGTCCTACGAGGGCCCTGTCTCTGTCTTTGGCCTCGTCTGAGGAAATGTGACTTTTCATTCAGTGTCGCCGTACATAATATGATGCCTGCCAAGATTTAAAAAAGTCACCTGTATCTTTCAGCCGTTTTCTAACTGTTTACATTCCGTTCTACCTACGGAGCCACCGTGCCACATGAATTTTATTCCATAAAATTCCACAGTGAACACTAATGTTAGACTTGTTATATCAGTTCCCAGAAGGTTGTTTCCTCAGGCTTGATTTGAACCAAGCAGCTCCGGACAGGTTTTGGGGAAGCTCTGCAGGGCTGATGATTCAGCATGGAGGACCATCTTCTCTGGGGCTTTCCCAGATTACACTGAGCCATGCATGGAGAGCAGCAAGCGGGGGTGGGCTGGACTGGGGGGGTGTCCACAGCGGCCTCGGAAAGCACATGCTGCTGGAATGTAAGAAGGAGCTTGTGCTCCACGTCAGCAGCATCGCCCCCCCCCCCCAGTGTGATTTAAAGGGTGGGGAAATGGAACTAAAGGGGAACTAGATTAGGCAAAAGTAGCAAGGCAGGAATCATGGATCATTTTTGCTCTTCATCCGTATTTGTGTTGTGAAACTCAGTTTGGATTTTAAGGGTTTATTGTCATTTGTTCTAGTACAAGTACAAAACGGCTACATTGCTTGAAAAATCTAGCAGTTCACTTGAGTGATTAAGTGTTAACTTGGACTCCCCTAGAGGCAGACAAGCAGCTGCCCGTCTCACATTCTTATTTTTTACAAAATGTTTTAGTACCAATTACTTTTGTTTTTTTTAACTTTTTGAGGACATCAGTCATTTAACATGTTTATTGTTACATATCATTTTTTGATTATCTATTTTGCAAACTTATTTTTGTATTTATATCTATCTATCTATCTATCTATCTATCTATCTATCTATCTATCTGTCTGTCTGTCTGTCTGTCTGTCTGTCTGTTCATTAGTGTATTTGTTTGTTTATATTTTTGTCTGAGTACTTTTTGAGTACTTGTATTCTGTGCAATGACAATACAGTTGATTCTAATCTAATGTAATCTAATGGTGCTCTTGTAAACTTAAATACTCCAGCAGGTCTGGTACATTTTAAATAACTTTGCAGTATACAATAAAAGAGCTTTTGCCTTTTTGACTTTCATATGTATGTATGCATACATATGAAAGTCTGGGAGTTCTGAAAAAGCTTTTGTGCCCTTCAGTTTCAGAGAGGTTCCAGTGCCCAACACAAAGGAACGTGATATTTTATTTCCTTCCAAAAACTGCCTAATCTGCCAGTGTAGGTTATCGACTTCATGAAGCCATTTATTTGTTCCTTCTCTGCGGAAAAGATTTAAAATTTAAATTTAATTTTTTCTCAGTTTTTGTTATCTTTCTATGCTAGATACGGTTTATGATCGTGGCGGTAATATGTTTATCTTTTAATTAAGAAGTGTGAAGCTTTAAAGGTCAGCGCAAGCTGATGGAGATCTGACATCCTCTAAATCAAAAGAGCCAAACAAACAAATGTACTGAATAAAATGCGGTTTTACTTGGACTCGTTCCACCTCGATCTGCAGGTTGTGTGGACTGCGAGTCAGTGTCCCTCTGAAGGCACTTCAGACATACATAGGGAATGTAGGGCCTGATCATGACACATACGTAGGAGCTTTATATAGCTTAGGAATGTAACGTCAGCAAGACTTCTGTTCTGAGGAGCTTTATGCATGGAACTGGGCTTAACCAGTGAGATTTGAGAGTATTAGTCTCCACCGTGGTCCCTAGCCTTGCATTTTTGACAGTGGGTCTTTATTTGTAATCTGCTGGCAGTATTGCACTTCCCAGTTTGATTCAGAATTATACATGCATTATAGTTCTGTTTAACCATTGCCTTTTCCAAAGTGTTATTATAACCCACACAAAACATCTGTGGATCTGTGAACCCAAATTATAATACATGGGTGCGGTAGTTTAGTGGCATGGTGGTGCAGTGATTAACAACACTGTTGCGTCCCACCACTAGGACCAGGGTTTGAGTCTCCACCGTAGCTCTGTGTGTGGAGTTTACATGTTCTTCCCATGTTATCATGGTGTTTCCTCCAGGTCTCTCACACCCTCCCCCCACTGTCCAAAAACACACCGAGGTTAATTGGAGTTACCAAATGGTTGATGCCCCATCCTTGGTTGTTCCATGCCTGTGTCTGGGTCCCCCTCAATCCCGAACAGGAAAAGCAGTTACAGATAATCGAGGGTGTTTGTAAAAAGTAGGAATCCTGAAATAGGAAGTAAGATATTTGATATAAAGAAAGTGCCAGTATAGAGGCCACCATGTAAAAGTGTGTCCTGCATAAATGAATAATGCACAGCTGTGGAGGAGGAAGGTGCTGAATGACTTTGCCAGCTCATTTGGGGGCTGTGTGGGGTTTTGTTCATCTCCCACTTGCAAGCCCTCTGACCAAGTCTGCTGTCTTGGCATTCCCCCCCCCCCCCCCCTGAATCCAGCAGAAGCTTCAGGAGGTCCAGGAAGCAGTAAAGCACTTCCACATGGCTTCTGTATTTAACAGATTCCTGTATGAGTTTAGTCTCCCTTGGCGTAAGCGTTGGCTGAAAGCTTTCAAGTGTATTCTAGATTATTAGTCACAGAGGTGAAGAATGTGGAGCTTTGTCTGCTGAAGATGAAGGTCTGCTGAAGGTAAAGGAATGTGATGCAGACGGTAGCATGGTGTAGGGTTCTGAGCGTTGAGTGGACCTCAACACTGATGGTGTACTTCAGGAAGTGTGGGTAATACAGCTGCACTTCTTTAGAATGGTAGCAGGAGAAAAGTTTGATCCCAAACGGAAATGAGTAAATAAGAAATGAATTGATGCACCCTGTCGAGATGGTGGCATGTTACTCAGTGTTTGATGCTTGGTGATGGTGGTAAGATGGTCATTGCTGGTGCTTTGCAGCAATGTCTACGTGGTGATGCAAAGCTGTTTTTAACAAGCTAGCCTCGCTCTTTTTTGGGGGTGAAGTGAAATGAAGTGTGGAGATTGACTCGAGGTCTGAGAAGTGGCAGCATCAGACACATTTTAGTAACATATTCTCTGCTCTTAACTTTGAGTTTGGTACAAAGTCAAGGCAAACCTAGACCTTTGGGTGACAGACCCTTGGACAACGTGTTTAAGGAGGAGCCACCCTTACTAATCTAGGAATGATTAGTGTGTGTTTGTCTGGGGTTCCTCGCATGATCCAAACACGGCAAGAATATGCGGATGTGGGTGGCTGGTCTGATTCACTCTTACAGCCCTGGAGGTGTGAGGTCATGCCACCACACACTAAAGTGAGTTATTAACTACATTGATGTATTTTTGATAAGAACCTTTGATATAGCGATCATCATACTGGGAAATATTAGCATTTCTGAGAAACTGAGGTGACCATCAATGCTTTTATCGTTCAACTGGCTCTTATATTCAAGCACCATGATGTTTTGACCTTATTTGCACCTTATTAGTAGAACAGGAAATTTAACAAAATCTTTCTACTTACATAGATAGCCTGTTTCTTAGCTACATGACAGCAGTCTAATATCACATGATGTCTTTGGTAGTAATATGATGCTTTTAACAGATGAGATTTTTACTGGGGCATGGATCATCAATCTAAACCAGTTGTTCTTACTCATTCCTCTACTAGCCAGGTTAGTTTTGTCTAAGAACAGAACACCCACTTTAAACACTTCACTAGTCTTTGAGCTTTTTAGCTGCTGATGGAGTGTGTGATACGCTAACTGAAACATCTTAACGTTTCCATCCTAACATTTGAGGCTATTTGGCTCAACGTGTGATATCCCAAGTTTTGGGATGGGTGTTCAGCCGACCACTCCTCTCCATAGGATACTTCTGGGGGGGTCATGGCTCCTTTGACAAATCAGATGGCTTTGGGAGTCTGTCATTTCCTGTTGTCCTCCAGGGTGCAGTACTACCTACATCTTTTATCAGGTCTCTTCGTGTTGGTATCTGACAAAAACTGCTTTAATAAAGAGAATCTACAGCTGCTTTTACTTATCTTACTGGCGCTGCTATTACTCGGCAAGATGAAAAAACGAAAGGTTCCCCACAAACATGTCATTTGATTACCTGACGCAGCAGACAGATGGCAGGACAGGGGGACACGAAGCAGGAGATGAAACAAGAGATGGAGGGAAGGGGAAACTGGTCGAGGCAGGAAAAATCTAGCTTCTGGCTTGATAGGGAGGGGGGTTAGGGTTAGGGGTGCGAGATGGGTGGTGGTGGTGT
>JABFEB020000040.1:5280578-5299932 GCA_019775895.2 Stomatorhinus ivindoensis
ATAACCCCCCCCCCCCCCATAAAATAAGCAAGACTGGATGACTACAGCCATATGTGCACTCGAGGAACAGTGCAGTCGACTGTTAAATAGTCGTAAAATAAAAATGCTCTTAGTTAACTGCATTTTAGTGAGGTGTTGATGATCAGTAGGAACAACCATAGCTGAGGGCCAGTAGAACTGATTATGTACATATATTTTCTTCTCTCCTGGTTGCTTTGTATTCTCTTATTAATTCTTCATTCCCATTTCATTCTTGCATCATTTCTTCACTTCTCTTATCTTCTTCCCATCCTCCCTCCCTCCCTCCCTCCCTCCCAACCCTGGACCCCAGCCTACCCGTGCGAGCTGCACTGCCGGCCAGTGGATGACCAGTTCTCGGAGAAGATGCTGGATGCCGTGACGGACGGGACGCCGTGCTTCGTGCACAACAGCAGCCGGAGTGTGTGCATTAACGGCGTGTGTAAGGTAGTGCGCCGGGGGCAAAACTGGCAGAAGCGTGCTTTGTGTCTATGGGGGCGTCCCGCCGTAGACTGGAAGGGTAGCACAAGAAGCGGAATTAGGCACGTGGATGTCACATGTCAGCAAGAAATGTCAAAGTGATAGATAGGAGGAAGCAGGGGGTGATACAGTGGTTGGGCAGAGTGTCACCGTGGTGGCTGCACCCTATGTGTGTGTACAGCGGTAACCCAAATATGACCTGGCATGACCCCATTCTGTGAGAACATCGGCAGGGCTGTTTCGGGGGCCGTTAACCTTCCCTGCAGAATGTACATTAATTAGCTTGAGTCGTGTGTCCTTATTCATTTTCATTACGATCTGACCCTCCTAGTAAAGGTCTAGCCCCTTCCCGCTTTTCATAAACCTTAGTGATTTATGGATAGGAGAATCACATGGTATATTAACATGCTTTAAACATGTGTTTGCGCGGGTTATGCGTATGTTGCATCGTGGGACCCAAACGTGCCCAAATGTGATTTAAAAAAACAGTTGTTTTGACTTTATAGGGATCATCTCGGCCCCCACAAGCATTTTATAAAAATCTGTGTCTGCAATCAAAAAACCTAAAATGCCTTAAAATGTTTAGTTACTTATAGTTAAGGTTAATACTGGGTAGTGGTTGAGGTTGTCATTGCTGGGATTAGGGTTTTTCCCATAGAAATGAATGGTCGGTCCCCACAAAGAAATGAAATGTGTGTTTGTGTGTGTCCCTGGTGTGCCTGATCACCGCCCCCCCCTCCCCCTCCCCAGGAAGTGGGCTGTGACTATGGCATCAACTCAAATGCCGTGGAGGACCGCTGTGGGGTGTGCCTGGGGGACGGCTCTTCCTGCCAGACCGTTCGGAGGAGCTTTGAGGAGGGGGAAGGTCATGGTGAGCCCCCCACCCCCCCAGCATACTGTCCTCCCCGTGCAACGCCTTGGCAACGTACCTTCATGCTTCAGCACGATTGCTCCTTCTAATGTGACCCAGAACGTCAGTGAAAGGGACACATGTCCGACTGGCATTCTTTAGGAAATTCTGTGCTGTTAGATCCATCCATCCAGCCATCCATACTTCTATCCACCTGTCCCGGTGAGGGTCACAGGAAGGCATGGAGGCCTCCCAGGTCACTAACGGAACAAGGCAGAGCAACACCCTGGAGAGGATGTATTACATTATTAGTCAATAAGTAGAGTGACCCACAAGCACTGTCCTCTGTCATGTGACGAGGCCTCTGTTGCCCCTGATTTGTTTGTCTGTGACTCATGTGACCTCCAGGTTACGTGGACGTGGGACTGATCCCGGTGGGGGCGCGGGATATCGTGGTGCAAGAGGTGGAGGAAGCCGCCAACTTCCTGGCACTAAGGGGGCAGGACACAGAGAAGTACTACCTGAACGGGCGCTATATCATCCAATGGAAGGGCGAGTACGAAGCAGGGGGGACCACGTTCTACTACGAGAGGAGCGGCAACCTAGAGAACCTGACGTCACCGGGGCCCACGCGGGAGCCAATCATGATACAGGTACAGCGGCCTGTACCCTCAAACAGGTGCTGCCCCCCCCCCACAGGAGCAGCGGGAGACGCCGCAACAGGGAGAAACAGATTATGGGGCACTGTCACCTCAGGAAGTGCTCCCGGCCCGGAAGGGGAGATTGGGCCCATTGCGGCATGAGGGCCACTGAAAATACACTGAGGGGATCCACCCAAAATGCCCCTTTTGATAATGAAAGACTGTCCTCCATCCCCTAAACAGCTAATCTTACTGAAATGGAATCACGGAGTTTTGGGTGAGGTGGGGTCTGGATTCAGGGGGTGTTTCGGGTGAGCTGGAGCCTGGTTTCAGGGGGTGTTTCGGGTGAGGTGGAGCCTGGTTTCAGGGGGTGTTTCGGGTGAGGTGGGGTCCGGATTCAGGGGGTGTTTCGGGTGAGGTGGGGTCTGGTTTCAGGGGGTGTTTTGGGTGAGGTGGGGTCTGGATTCAGGAGGTGTTTCGGGTGAGATGGAGCCTGGATTCAGGGGGTGTTTCAGGTGAGATGGAGCCTGGTTTCAGGGGGTGTTTTGGGTGAGGTGGGGTCTGGATTCAGGGGGTGTTTCGGGTGAGATGGAGCCTGGTTTCAGGGGGTGTTTTGGGTGAGGTGGGGTCTGGATTCAGGGGGTGTTTTGGGTGAGATGGAGCCTGGATTCAGGGGGTGTTTTGGGTGAGGTGGGGTCCAGGTTTAGGGTGTGTTTTGGGTGAGGTGGGGTCCGTATTCAGGGGGTGTTTCGGGTGAGGTGGGGTTAGGATTCAGGGGGTGTTTCAGGTGAGATTGGGCCTGGATTCAGGGGGTGTTTTGGGTGAGGTGGGGTCCAGATTTAGGGTGTGTTTTGGGTGAGGTGGGGTTCAGATTTAGGGTGTGTTTTGGGTGAGATGGGGTTCGGATTCAGAGGGTGTTTTGGGTGAGATTGGGCCCGGATTCAGGGGGTGTTTTGGGTGAGATGGTATCATACTTTCTCTGGATTTAGGCTATGTTTTGCTTTCACCATCCAGCTTCTTTTCCAAGAGAAGAACCCGGGAATCAAATATGAATACACCATCAGAAAGAGCCGTCAGAGGGGCAACGAGATTCTGCAACCGGAGTACAGGTGGAAACATGGTGCCTGGACAGACTGCAGTGCCACCTGTGGGGCAGGTGAATCAAGGCTTTGTATCAGATTAAAGACAAAAATCAAATCAAAATTTGGTGCTGAACCTGCAGCTCCACAGCCCACCAGCTCCACTGTCTGATTTCTTCTTAACCTCTTAAATCTAATGTGTTTTTGACAGATTGCAGGCATGGCCAGCTGAACCCAGCACAGCCTGTACACACCCTGGTTATTTAGATTCATCTGATGTATCATATTTGCACAGAACATCTGACTTTACAACTAAAATGACATATTATGACATACACTACGGATTTAAAAAAAGATGTTTTCTTAATTAAGAGTTAGTGGAATTCTGGCAAGCGGAAAGGACAAATTGTTGTGAGAACATTTGAAATTATTTACTCAAAAAGAATGACCTCCAAATGTATATCCTGGGGGGGGGCATGGGGCACAAGGTCAGAACAGTATGCTGATCTCAGAAAGACCTACAGCTTTTAACTCCGAGTACCACCAAAATTAGCCATAATCTTCCAATTCTCCAATTTTCCATGTTCTCCTCCAGCTTTACCTTTTGAATTCGCTATGTCCTTCGTGCCTTTTAGCCATCGCAAAGTCACATGGCCTGCTGAATACCGCTTCCTATCCTGGAACACAGGGGTCCAAAACCAGCCGGTCCGCTGTTTCGAGGCTGAGACTGGAGTGGTGGAGGAGTCTCTCTGTGACCCCACAATGCGACCCAAAGACCGGCAACGCAAGTGCAAGAAGATAGACTGCCCGGCTAGGTATGACGCCCTCCTCTGTCGGGAGGTAGAATATCTATAACTATTAATGCTTAGCCGACTGTTTCTGAAAGAAGGTTGACGCCTTAACGTTTGCCCCCATTTCTGATTTATTCAGGAAGCTTTGTCGATGCCATTTGGAGCATAACTCCGTCCCCCTTCCTGCCTGCTAATTGTCCCCTTCATGACTGCCCCCAGGTGGTGGGTGGGCGCCTGGCAGCCGTGCTCCGCCCCCTGTGGCCCGTCTGGCCTGAAGAAGCGCACGGTGCTGTGCGTGCGGTCCGTGGGCCCGGAGGAGCGCGTGCTGCACCCTGGGGACTGCAGAAACCTGCTCAAACCCAAACCTGCAGTGCCCTGCAACCGAGATGTGCAGTGTGGGTCAGAATGGGCCGTGGGACCCTGGGGCGAGGTGCCTTACACTCGTCACTGTGTCACACTCAACGCTGCCTGACTTAGCACTACACAGCTTTGTTTCACATTATCACTGTTCTCTATAGACTGTTATACTCAGTGATGTGTAACACTTAATATTGCTTAACACCATTTAACACTCAACTACCTGTCACTCAGTACTGTTTCACACGTAACGCTTAACACCGTTTAATGCTCTGTGTAATCACTAACACAACTGGCGATATAAAACTCAACACTGCACACTACAGAGCATGCTGGGATTTTTCTGTTTACTCACAATGATGCCTTTTAATGCATCAAAACACTGAACAAGTGAAGCAAAAATCAACAATGATGATATTGATTTTCTCTGTGATCTTCAGTGACTGAATTTAAATCCTAGTTTAAATTCCTGGCAGGCACAAACAGTAATCTTTATTTCACTTTTCCTGAGTTTTGTCATCTGTGCTGAGCGTGCCCCTTGCCCCGCAGTGCTCCGCGTCCTGTGGGGGCGGGGTCAGGTCGCGCACGGTCACCTGCCGGACGGCGCCCAGGCGTGGCTGCCAGGCTTCCAGCAAGCCGCGCTCCCACGCCCTGTGCGGGCTGCAGAGCTGCCCCTCCGCCCGCAGAAAGACCCCCTCAGCCGGCAGGAAGACCGCTACCCACACCTCCTCCACCCTGGATACAGAAACTGTCATCACGGTGACCGCAGACCCTGGACCTCCCGCTAGCTCCACTGCAACCTCCACCGGGCCGAGCCCCGAGGACAACCGGCACTACGCTGCGAGCCGAAACGCCGGCGAGGGCGACGGGGGGCCTCCCACAAGCCCTTCTTTCACGGCGGACGATGAAGGAAGCACGGATGGCTTCTTGTTTCCTGGCAACCGGCATAAGTTAGACTACATCACAGAGGACTCTGCTGTGGCTGGGAAGCAGAGCCCGTGGGCATCGACTATCACCGTCACAGACCCCCGCACAACGCCCCCTCCCTCAACACCTGCAGAAGCCTCAGTGTCTACCCCATGGACAACCTCCTACAGCCCTTCCATGAAGCTGGGTCCAACATGGGGACCAGTATCTACCCAGGCCTCCCTGCCCACCTCAGGGCAAACTGGTGGGGCACCAGAGACCTTGCCTACCTCACCCCAGACAGCCCAGGATGCTGGGTTTGCCGGAACCTCAGAACCAGACAGCACAGCTAACCCTACAGGCAGCCACAGCAATGGACCTCCTGTTAACATGAACGCCTTCTGGGTGCTGGGCAACTGGAGTGAGGTAGGTGGAGATGGTCTGCAGATGGTCTGCTCACGGTGGGGCGAGTCAGTGACACATAGGATCCAGTCTAGTGAGGTCTGTTCTTCATCAGGACTACAATGAATGGTGCACTGCTGTATGGGTTAGGACCCTGTGCCTGTGATCAGAAGGTCGCTGGTTTAAATCCTGTGCCTGGCACAGTGACGTTAGTGCCCAGCCCTTCAGCAAGGCCCTCAGTCCTGGTGACACTGGCTGACCCAACTCTCTGATCCTCACTCGCATGCCACTTTGGGCGAAAGCTAGATAAATAAAAGTATCGCTGTAACTGCCTATGATCACAGCCTATGAATAATGCATTGGTGTGTCGAAAACACCTTTCACTGTGAGAGTACTGTGTGTGTTCACGGGGGGGCGAGGCATTCAGAGATAGGTTTGGTCCCTTCCGGTGTTGAAACCAAACCTATAGCTCTGCCCCAGACTCATCATGACCATCTGCTGGATAATAAATTACGGAAGATAATAAAAGACAGAGGTCCTTAAATTGCTGTGAAATATCATGACGTTTATCTTCCCTGTCTTTTCAACGTGGCCCTCGTGCAGTGCTCTACCTCCTGTGGTCTGGGGGCCATGTGGCGGGCAGTTACATGCAGCTCCCCAAAGGAGGCGCTCTGCTCAGACATCAGGAGACCCGACCCTGCCAGGAGGTGCCATCTCCGCCCCTGCGCCACTTGGCACAGTGGCGACTGGGGCAAGGTGAGCAAGATGAGGCAAAAAACGAACCAGCAGGTGGCGCACTAGCTAATGTGCCGTGAGGCTGAAACGGCTACAGAGCTAGAGATATGGCCACCGTCGTGATCTTGAGCGAGCGATTTGCATTAAATTGCAGTTATTTAGGGTGAAAAGTTCTGCTAATTATGTGCTATTAATTGAAAACAGACAAACAAAATATACATCGACAATATCAAATAGTATGACAGGATGGAAAGAAGATGTTTCGAGAGCCAGGGATTGTGGTACGAGTGAAAGAGGAGGGTTGACAGCAGGTGACATTTTTTCGTGTCCCCTGTTGTCTGATGTAAGTACGGAACTCGTCCTGATTTGTGAAGAAGACCCCTTGAGACATAGGATGCAGCGCGCCCCTGCTCTGCAACAAGAAACATGGTCCAGGGCTTGTCTTCCAGCACCTGAAGGCCCGAAGCCATGTTTTTAGTAATTTATAAACACATTTATAATCATAAAGCATTATGAACATGACTATAAGTATTTATTAAAAGGCATAACACATTATGGCCATGTGTATTAAACATTGCGAATGCTTTATGAAGCTCTCATATATAATGCACAATGCAGTGCAAAGCATCCTTAATGCTTATACTGACTATTATAATGCATTATGAAGGTATCTATAATGTATTATAGATGAGAGGTGCATAAAGAATTCATAGTGCATATAAATATTTATAGCCACATTTATAATGCTTTATGAATGCATTATTATTTGCTATGAATGTGTTTATAAATTACTAAAAACATGGTCTTAAGTAAAATGTTACCACTCACGCTTCTGTTCTGTTGCTTATTAGTTGCCATTTTAAAGTGATATGCACCCTGCCCTCTATCTCGCCCTGTCTTTCCTGTGGTTTTTCTGCATGCAGTGCCCAGAGGGATGCCTAGGGGGCATCAGGCAGCGTGACGTGCTATGCATGGACACCCAGAGCCAGCGTGTGCTACGCCCCTACCACTGCCAGGCGGCGGGCCGCCGCCCCCCCAGTTCCGAGCCCTGCCTCTCGCGGCCTTGCCAAGCCTGGCAGTTCTCCCCCTGGGGAAAGGTACGCTGGGTGCAAAGTCCGCTTAATGCTAACATTTCACCACAAGCTATATGCATCCCAGAATCTCCCAGAGGACTTGAAAACGTCATTGGAAAATGGCCCTTCATTTAGTTGTGGTTATTTAATTGTGAACTGCACAATGGCCTCATATCTCCAGGGATGTGTGGAGAGTGTATGTGTGTTGGTATGCTAGTTTCCATCCACGTCCAAAGACATGAGGGTGGATGAATGTCTCTGGATTTGTATCGCCTGTACTGTGTGGTTGAGTCTGTGTGTGTGTGTGTGAGAGCGAGAGAGAGAGAGAGAGCCCTGTGATGGACTGACATCCTGTCCAAGGTAGTCTTCCTCTTTATATGCCCTGCAGTGCTATCTGCTGTAGGGTCCAAGCCATCCTGTAACCCCAACCAGTGGTTAGAAGATGGATAGACTAAGATGGATGGACTACTTTGGTTCTAGCCAAGACCTGTTTTGTTTTTTTAAACACTTGAGTGTGTGGATCAGTGAGCTGAACCTCTGTGCCTATGACTGGAAGGTTGTCGGTTTGATACCCGACTTCACTAGAATATTCCGTGGGTCCTTGAGCAAGGCCCTTACCCCCCAGCTCCAAGGGCGCTGCCCTTCACTGCTCTCACCTACATGTGTGTTATGGAAAGCAAGATGGGGGGGGTAGGCGAAAAGAGAATTTCCCCACATGGATCAATTATCTCCATCATCATCATCAATATTAAATGCTAATTACTTTGGCACATCTATGTTGGTAAGGGAGCTATGCTACAATAAGTTGTAGGATTTTTTAAAAATTAAGTTGCATTATACAGTACGTCTGCTCCACCCCCCAGTGCTCAAAGAGGTGTGGTGAGGGCCGGCGGGAGCGCCTTGTGTACTGCCCAGAACCGGCCCGCTGTGAGCCGACCCAGAAGCCTAATAGCACCGAGCCGTGCAACCAGCACTTGTGCTTCCAGTGGCAAACCGTGGCCTGGGAGGAGGTGAGAGGGCCAGTCCAAGGACACGCAGGTGGTAGGAGGGTCAAGGGGCAGCAAGGGGCGACCATGTGACTGGTTCAGCCTGGTCAGGTGATTGTGAATGATGTCACTGTCTGCCCAGACTGAACCTGAATATAGCAGAATTTTGGATGAGGTTCAAACTATACTGCAAAGACCAGCAAAGATGACAAACTACAGATATCTACATTAACTAATGACTCGTGTTAGGTTGAATACCAGTTATCGGTACTGCCAGGTATAGATGAGATCTGGCAGTCAGCCCTTTGACTTGTGAGTTTTCCGAGCAACACCAGGCAACTTTAACTAGTTTAACTAGTTTAAAAGGTCAGTGGGTCTCAGTGTAGACCATTGACTTGCAGGTTCATGAGTCAAAAAACCACTAAATGATGTAATGTGTGGAAAACCAGGCCAGCAAGAAGGACTGGTGCTATTCTGCAGGCTGAGGATGACCCTACTGCTTATTCACTTCTTCATATTAATATTTTAAGTATTTTCATTATTTTGTGCACCCACTGTATCTGTTACCATTTTTTTCTTGCTGATTCTATATTTCTTTTTAATGATTCCCAGACATGTTTGGTGTATATATGCTGATGCTGTCTGTGGAGTAATCGCACTGACAGACTGCAGGCACTGGGTTTGTCACTGTCCTCGAATTCCGGCTCGGTCCTGGGTGTTGTTGACATGTGACTGCTTTTTTTAATGCTCATTTCAGTCACTGCTGGCGCTCTGTGTCCTTGCTGTGTGGTTTGTCGCACTCCCTACATCGGCGACGCCTGTTCATCTGAAGCAGTCGCTAACACGGTCTGGGCTGTCTTGGTTCTGCCTGTCTTCAGTGCTCAGTGAGCTGTGGGGGTGGAGTGCAGCGACGTGTGGTGACATGTGCGAATGAGGAGTCGGGCGGCGTGGAGGACGGCCAGTGTGAACGCGGCAGCCGGCCAGACAACGTCCAGAAATGCAGCCTGCAGAAGTGTGAGAGTGGCCCTGGTAAGGCGGTGTTCAGTGGTATCAGCTAATCTTTTGTCTTTAGCTACTTAGCTTATGCTTTTATGAAAAAAGAACTCACTGATTTATTCCAGTTAGTTTAAGTATTTACATGTGTTTATTTATTGATCTTAGTATAAAACAACATACAAGTGAGGAAAATAGCACATTACAAACATACAGCTGCTACGTAGTCGTCTAAGCATAAATGCAGCTACGATGAGCTTTCAGTTAATGCCCAATTATAACAACAACAACAAACAAATTTATTTTTGTATAGCGCATTTTCATGACTTCACATCATCTCAAAGCGCTTTACAGCATCCCCACCCAAAGCCCCCAGTGAGTAAGCCATAGGCGATATAAGTCTATGCAGTTAGAAACAATAGTTACACAGCACCTTTGAAACACAGCAAGAACCAAATAAGGCAACAATTCAGTTTAGCGGATAAAGTGCAACACCAGGAGCAGTCAGGGAACACGGAGTGGTGTTAACTAGGTAAACATTGAATATTGAAGGATTTTACAGAACGACAGTTACTGAGAGTTCGAGGTATTGGAACATCAACTACCTTCTGCACTAAAATGTAACTTTTCAGCTGAAATGAATGTCGTCGAATCCGAATATCCAAGCTGGAGCTGTGCTGATACGCTAATTCGTTGCCTCTTCTCCTCCGCAGTGCCCAGGTGTACGAAGGACAGTATGTCCACACGATTCTGTGAAAAACTGAAACTCCTGGGTCGATGTTCCCTTGGCTCCATCTGGAAACAGTGCTGCATCACTTGTGCGGGTTAACTGTGATCACCCCACACCCCACAGCCCCACCAGCATAGAACCTCTCTCATACTGGGAACCACCAAGGCGCTGAACCTTAGCAAACTACAGACAGATCAGAGAAACACATAAGAATCGACAAACACGATGAGCACATACGCTGCTAAAACATATAACACACCCAAAACAGATACACACAAAAGAAAAAAGAAAATACACAAAAACATGATTAGCGTGTCTCCTCAGTTTGCGATAGGTGGTGCTGAATGGGTACAGATTTTAATTATTCTGAGACACAAAGACATTGCTGACGTAATGAACTGAACACCTCGCTGCCTTGTGGTCTGGTCCCACCAACGCTCTGTGGTTATTCCACCGAAGGAGGAGAAGTGGCCACCCGCCCAACCATGCTGAACATCTCTGTGGTGCTTAATACCAGTCTTACACTGTTCTGTTCAGTGACTTTCATTTTGTGCCTTATAGATGGCAAAGGATGATCAGAATATTTTTTAATGGATTTCCTTGATGAGGTGGAAGACGATAATGCATGCATGGTTACTCTGTCACTGAAACGGCCTTGGTGCTGGATTAGGGTTAGTAAATTTACTCCTTATTTTTACACTGAGACCCACTGAGTGATGTGTTGCAACAGTCTAACACTCGCTGGTCGACTACAGAAATAGTATTTCGTAGCAAAATACAGTTTGGTTCAGCTTTGTGTTAGCACAGTGTTCAGGCTCAGTGTTAGTTCAGGATAGGATATTAATCAATAATAATACAAACATGTTCAGCTGTATTACAAAGTATTTTTATAAGGATATTGTAACAATTTAATTTCAACAGTATATTCAGACTGTTGCATTTGTATGGTAAATAGATAAAATGTATGGTAAAAACAGGACAGAAGAGACGAATTTCCTGCTGACTTAAGAAGCAGGGCAGTGATTGTGAGAACAGAGTGCTGTGGGATACTGTGTATTTAGCCAGATACTTCCAGAAGCTACAGGTGTCCTCCACCATTAGCGCATGCATGTGTCTGTAAATGATCCTGTGCTTACTGTCACTCCACTTAGACCTCTTCTGGCCTCTCTGACGGCCTATTCTTATTATGTTCGGCTAACACTTTTATATGTTTTATCCTCAGATAACTGAAGCACTCTAGATTCACGACAGAGTACAGCGAAACCAAATAGAAACAAAAACGGGGTTTAAAGTTCATGTTCATAATTTCCCCGCTACCCATTCCTTCGTACGTCAATCAGGATTCCACCTGAATTTAAACATCCTAGGACTCACTGTTAGAAAAGGGTTCCTCTTCGTCAGGCATGTTTGATTTGGTGTAGGGAATATGTTCAGAATATGTATGGGTCTGCATGGATAATGTTTACAAGGGGACTCACTGAAGTTTGCAATGTGAACTTTCTAAATGGTAGTTGCTTGGCTGTATTGTCACACGTTTGTAAATGTGACCTCACAACTTTTTTTGATTAGTGAAACCAGTCAAGGTGCCAACAAGAACAAATGAAAATTACCAAGGAAATAATGCTACTTTAAATATGGTCCCTAATTCATAATTTTATTTTCTGTGGTCCCATGCGGAGTGATCTTTGGGCAGTAGTTACTTGGTAACATCTCACTCTTTCATTATTAAATCTGAATTCAAGTCATTTGACAAGCTGTTCACAGTCAATAGTAAATTCATGTACCCAAGGGCATAACTTCAGGTTGAGCATTGGGGTGTGGTCTTCACCCATTTAAGGGGATCCAGCTGGGTTGAATTAAGTTGCTGGTTTTGATTAAGGGGGTTACAACTCTCCACCCCCCATATTTTACATCCATGCATGTACCAACCGTGTTGCCCTTGAGAACTGGAGTATAAATTGTGCAAATATATTGTATGTCCGATTGGGGTGACCCCAAAATGTTGGTTTTGATTTGTTCTGAAATCAATGTGGCTGTTAAAACTGCGGTGCTAGCATTTCAGCTAACATCTGAATGTGCATGAGGTGTTGCTGGTCATCACTCTCAGGCCTTGATAATAGGTCTAAGTATTTGATAATGTACGTGACTGACAGATTGCCTGTACCTCGAATATCTGCATTAATAAATGCAGTTATTGACTGTGTGCCTCTCGCTTCACTTTAGACTGATCTTTTCAAATCGCAGAGAAAATAACATCCAGCCTTTATTATAAGCATCGATAACTATAAAACTAAACAAATTTACAGATTAAGAAAGTACATAATCGCTACAAATTATTATTATTACTTAAGTTACGAATTATTTATTCAGTAGTTTTGAGTTACGCTAAAATCTTCCCATTGACGGAAGTTCGCAACCCTACTGCCCAATAGAATCTCGCGATATTATGACGTCACGTTAGCGGGAGGTCCAAAAAGGAATTAAGAACTGAACGTGAACTGGTCGCTGACTTACTTATTTTTAAACTTTGTTTACAGTAAGTGACAGCAAAAATATTTTAGATTTACAGGATCTGGTTGCATGCAGGAGTTACATTTGGTACAAAGCTATACTCTTGATTTGCGAGCAAATACTTTGTCAATCTGGGATGTGTAGCGGTAAACGAAGCAGTCAGCGGTAACTAGCCCAGGTAAACAGCGATGGCCGCAGTCTCCTTCATGGTCCTCTTGGAGGACGACGCCTTGGAGGTGGGCTACAGCGATGGCTCCCGTTTACTGCTGTCCCCGTGCGGCTCCGAGTTCTCGCTGGAGGAAAGGCCGCCGGCCTCGGCACACCCACTGCAGACGCCTCGCAGGCTCCGCCGGAGGACGCGCTTTGTTACCAGCGCTCACAAAGTACGTTTATCCCGCAACCTGTCAGCGCCGTAAGGGCCGGTGAAGTACGGGCTGTCATTTCGGGGTGTTAGTACGTGTGTCGGTAATGCAGCTAATTTAATCAGTCGTGAAATACAGCTCTGGAAAAAAAAATTGAGTCAACCCCATTTATCAAAAATAATTGCATTGTTAAATCCTGGTTTAAGCCTGGTTTTGCTGGCAGAACAAAGTGAAACAGAAGACCAAAAAACCAACCAGGTATAGGGCGGAAGCGACTGTTTAATGCCGGAGATGATGTCAACTTATCTGACTGTTTCTCATGAATCATATAGGATGACATCAAGTGACTTTTAAAGGGAATGGGAAACATTAAGATTTAGGTGTGAAGTGCTTCATCAATGAGAAACAGAGACACACCAGGCGGCAGTTTGCAAAACAAAGACATTTGCAGATGCACTCGCATAAATTGAGAAATGCTTGAAACAAAAATATATTTTTTCCAGGGCTGCCTCTTCCACTTTAACCTAAATCTGATATTTGGTTTCTATCTTTAGATGACAAATGTGAAATAATGCCTACAGAAGAGCAGATGAAAGTGTGTTAAAATTGTTTTCAGGAATTGTTGGTGCAAGCTCTGGATTTCAGGAACAGGTTTGCCACATGTCCGTACCTACCAGAGGAGCTTCTTTCCATGGAGCGAAGAGAGGTAGCTGCCTTTCTAAATTTCTCAGGGTACCGTACCATCAAATACTGGATACTCACATTTTTTTCAAATTTGAAATGCTGCACCTTTAGACACAAGTCTAAGAAACTTGGCTAACAGAGCCACCTACCGTTGTTTACGTGTAGGATGAGCGGTATTGCAGTGGTGTTCAGTACATTCAGGCCATGTGTTCCCTTCTACTGTAGTATTTGCACTTCTTTCCATTTTCATGCTTATTGCAGAATTGGCATAATAACCCACAAGATTATTTGGCTAAGCCATCACCCTCTAGTATATTTTGATTGAGATCATTATGCACATTGATGCAAGTGATTGAAAAATGTATTGTATTTCAAAGGTCTCCTTCACTGACATCTCAGAAGTGGAATGGCCATCATTCTCGGAATACTCTTCCTGTGACAGGAGTCTCGGCCCCAGCCGGGAATTTGTAATCTCCTCACTGGATGGGAATGCGCGGCTGCAGCTGTCGCCTTGGGGAGAGGAGTTTTCTGTGGTGTTCCTCTGCAGGGTTAGTCAGGACGAGCCTCAGAAGACCAGTGGTGACTGTCCAGGTAGCCGTCCAGCCAGCCAGTGTGGCAAGAACAAGGGGAAGTGTAGTGAAAGCCTGTCAGACCTCCGTAAGAGAGCGCCCAGGGTGAGCGGGCAGTGGGATGAAGCCCTGCCTGGGTCTCCCCCCACAGAGCCCTCCACTGCTCACCCAGGCAGGACGTATCTCTGCACTTGGGTGACACAGCAGCACTCCTGCTCCTTCCCGCCGGTGTTGTGGCACCACCCGCTGTCCGTTGCCATCCAGCTCCGGAATGCCACAATGGGGGAGGAGCCGTCGCGTGGAGAAACGCCGTCAGGAATGGAGAAGGGCAGCCTTCCCCAGGCCCTGCCTCTGCGATGCTTCTCACCGCACCAGCACAGGTCTGCAGGCTTTATAGCTGACTGCTGATGCAAATTAAGTGGGAAATTCTGCGTTAGCAATAGAAGTAGCAGATTCTGAGAGCACGTATCTGTGTCTGTATGCTGTAATAGCTATCGCATCATATTTGCTGATGGTAGCATAGAATCTACTTGGCGCTCAAGTCCCCCATGTCCCTGGCAAGGTGGTGGTGCAGGGACTCTACAGGAGCACAGGGGGCGCTAGAGTGTGGTCCACATGACAAGCTGCTGAAGGTTATGTGGATCCAAGGTGTGCTCTATCGGTGAGTGGTATGGCTGTGGGCGTTGCATGGAATAGTGTCTATTACTTGTGCAGTCACTGATATTACGTCCTGTGGCCCTTCCCAGGGTCACTAACTCGGCCGTGACCATGATAGAGGTCTTTCCTGGTGACAGTTCAGTCATCCGCTCCAGCTCCACCCTGCCGGAATACTTCACCCATCACACCGTCGGACGAGAAGGCAAGGTCTGTCCCAGGGGGCCGCTAAAATGATTCCAGTAGTCAGCATTTGAGATTCAACGCGAATCAGTTGGTTACAGCTCAATCCTGTAAATGCTGACAGATTTACTGACTGATGCACACAAATATAGTGTACTTTTTAAGAACGGCTTGATGAGAAGAATCCCTGAGATGTTTGCAGAAGATTTACTCTGCATGGTATAATTTTTAAAACATATTTTAAAATGTATGGGGAAAAACAACTTTTAAGTAAAGAGAAATCTCCAGTTAATTTTAAGGACTTTTGCCACTGATGTGCGGCAATAAAAAAAAAAAAACACAACTGCTCCACCCTGTGGATTGTAGTAAAGTCTGTTGAGGAAGCAGCAGGGAATTGGCCTGTGGCCTGGTGAATCTCAGAGGGTCAGTTCAAGTTCCTTCCTTTAGGATGCGGAGAAGACGTACCTCCTGAGCAGCCTCCCGCCTGACGTTCCGGGGCAGCTGTACTCCATAAGGTCGCTGGTGGCTCGTGCGGGAAGGTGAGCTGCTTGGTGACTTTAAATTATAAAGAGAAGCTTGTCACCCTAGGGCCTGAATATGATTTATTCCCCTCGCTTAGCGTGCATCCGACACTGGCTGAATGTTGTGGCGCGTGGCTCTGAACATTAGGAGTCTGTGGCAGTGTCCGGACAGTTTCCAGTTCAAATCCTGTTGACCAGAAGACAGCTGACCCTGTGCTCTCACCCCAAACTTCATTCTCACTTGCGTGTTTGTGTCTATTCTATTAAGTTGGTGTGCCATCATTTCCTTTGCACAGAAGTCTCTGGATGTATATCTATTAAAAAGAAAATAGACGGCCCCTTGACCCACTGAGCATATGTTCTGTTGGTGAAACACGGGCTTTGTGCAGGATTATGAAGTTCTACAATGAGACCAAGCTCTCCCTGAAACTTCCCCCATCCCACTGCTGCTGGCAGGAGGTAAGAACCAAGTCTGTCCATCCTTTATCCTTTTATACATCTGATTACTTCTCTAAATCTAATTTGAGGTTTAGTGCCTTGGTTGAGGGACATAGCAGAAGGACCCTTTTTGGGAGTAGAACCACTAGTAGAAACTATATCTCTCATTTACTAGTTTTATTATAGCCATAGATTTTTGTCAGCAGAAAGCAAAGATCTAGCTGTAAGAAGTAGAACAGATCTCGTCCATGTGCAGGAGAGCAGCCCTTCAGAAGCCTCTGTAATGACCCTGGACCCTCACGCTCTCGGTCATGGATGTCCAGGCCGTCAGGGACTGTTTCAGTCCCACCTGTCAGAGCGGAGTTGGTAAGAGGGCAGTTTTGTGTCATTGTTGCTCATCCCATGTTGGGATAATGTCCTCATGCTGTACAGTCTGTTGTTAAAATCCACACCCATTCCCTGTGATATGGTTGCAGATATGTTGTTTCATGTTGTATAAGTATTATTAAAATGTTTGCCTTTTCTGTTGCAGGTCTGCAGAGGCAGAACTGGCGAAGATCAGAAGGTTTAATTGTATCCCTTCAGTTTAATTTCTGATGGTGAGGGGGGTGGGGGTGGGGGGGTTGATATCTGTTGTGTGGATACAGCAGCTGAAGCAGCATTCCTCTTTAACCCGGAACCTACAGACTTGCTGGATCACAGCGGGCTTCTGAGGTCCGCCGGCGTCTCCTCCGGGTTTGGAGGGCCGGGCCACAGTCCGCCGGAGTTCCTCGGCATCCCTGCCACGACCCACGAGGAGATGAGCGGGAAGAGCGTCACAGCGTCGCTGCGGCGCACCTCAGACACCATCCGCGACATTGAGGCTTTTCTGTCAGGTGGTGTGACGTGTCACGGCGCAGTGTGAAGGCCCCCCCCCCCTGCAGCCCTGCCAGGCAGCAGCACACCCCCCTATGCATTGGCAGTTTATTTGTTTATTTATTTCCCACCCGTGAGACTCACCACCGGATGAAAATAAGGAGGGAAATATATTGCGTTGATAGGTATTTCATTACTTAATACCAGTCAGCAACACCTTCAGAAATATTCACATGGCAAGATTTCTGTTCTTTTTCTCAGTTTGCTGCCTATCTTGACAATTTCCTGGTGCGTATGTATACACTAGCACACTTATGGGCTATATTGTACAGCATCCTGTGTGAAAGTCTATTACAAGAAGTTTCGCTGCTAGTGAACTTCCCTGTCAGGAGCGAACGAGCGAAAAGGCTATAGAATAAAATCTCAAACGAGTAAGTGTGTCATTTCTTTTTATCTCAGATAAAATACCATTAGCAGTGTGATCTGTGTTAAAATGTCCGTACTGCGTTTTCTACTGTTAGAACTTGTTTTAAGTAACTGTTTTTTTTAAATAAGTATTTTGTTTATTATCTGGTATTTTTGTCCAGACAAGGTTTATTCTTTATGCATTCAAATGGAAAACATTTCTCTTAAAAATGTTTCACATTCTTGAATTGGTATGACTGCAAATGTGTTTCCAAGACACTTTTAAATGACTCAAAAGGAACATACCTTCCATTCATGGGTTTAAAAAAAAAAAAAAAAAAATGTTAATTAAGGTTTATTTACATTTGCAAAACTTTCCTCTATTTATTTCTGACATGAAATGACTGATATGAGAAACTTGGTTGGGATGCTTTGATCTAAAATGGCCTGAAATGTTTACCAGCATTGTACGGTTTAAACTCCCTTTTGAAAACGGTTTACTTCTCGTGTTTAGTGCTTGACCAGTTCCGTTTACCAGCTCTCATTGTACCGTTGTGATAATGTGGTGCTGCTGACTCCCAGCATCTTATTGTTTCGGCTCCAGTAGTTCCCCTCGGGTGCCGTTCCTCTCTGGGCGGCAGCTTTACGGGCCGCGGTCACACAGGACTCTACCCCCCGCAGAAGAGCCCGGCGGATCTGAGGCGGCCATGGCGCACGTCGGCTCTGTTCAGGCCCGCCGAGCGGCCCTAGAGGGCACCCTGAGTGGGAAGTCTGGGAACACTCCAGAGCCCCCCAGGCCTGCCTTTAAAGCTAAGCTTTCAGAGTCCCAAAGCGGCGTTGGCCCCCCCAGGGCACCGCCACCGTTCACCAAGCCTAAATCCTCCCTGGGTGGGGACAAACCGACCCCCGCGGTGTCGCCTGTCCTTCCGAAGCCCTACCAGGCCCCGGAATGGCCAAAAAAACAGAACAGCCTTACTGGATATCCCAAGCCCATGCACGGGCCCGGCGTCAGCCCCTTTGCAGTGCCGGAGCCTGAGACACAGGCAGAAACGCCCCCGAGGACGAAGAGCAACATCGATGGTGGCAACAAGTTCAGCACCATATCACCCATGTGCTCCACGCTGCCAGTGTTGTCCTCTAAGCCGTCGCTGAACCCACCTCCCACAAAATCCAGCCTACACCCCAACTCCCAGGCCCAGGAGGGTGATCCCTCCACCCCCAGGAAAAAAACCCTGCCAAATATTTTCAGTCTGGGGAACGTACCCCCAAAGCCAAACAGGCCCCCCAAGGTGAACCTGGAGATGTTTACCGGGGACAGAAGGTGCGTGAAAGATGGTAAGTCATCCGCCACAGTGGCTACATGCTAATGCGTGTGTGTGATCCTTTTGGCATTCATCCAACTCATTTTTCAGTTCAGTAATGAATTCTGTGGCACCAAGAAGTTAGTAATGTGTATACATTTGACGTCCGACATCTCAGCACACCTCACATTAATGTTTTAGGCCTGATACTAATCTGCTTATTAAATTGTTGGCGTCAGTAAACCTGCACATGGTACCGAAGCGCTGGCATCTGGTCGCATGTTTACGGCCGTCATCTAAAGCCCTGGTGATTATTGCACGTGATATTGTCAGGCATACTATTTTGTTGCTCAGTATAAATGCATTTTGGATGAACAGTAAGACCAAACTGCATTTTCTATAAGGAAAAAATAAAATTATGTGACATTTTGTTATGGTCGAGGGTTTGAATCTCTCATTTGTATCTTCGCCCAATGTCACATGACTTTCTTCCTGCAGTCCAAAGACGTGGAGTTAGGCTGACTTGTGTCTCGGCTGATTTGTGACTTGCTCATAGTGTATGTGTGTGTGTTTTGTGTATGTTAGATTGTGGGGATTAAAAACCTGTTATTTTAATGTTGTGGGGAATTTTTTCGGAAGGGGAAACCCAAATCCCAAAAGTCTTGGATTTTGTTTGGTTACTTATGGATAAGGTTAGGGCTGGGTAGGGGTTAATGTTGTAATTTCGGTGTAATTTCCTATTGAAATGAATACGTGTGTGTGTGTGTGTGTGTGTGTGTGAATGAATGAATGAATTAATTAATGAATGTTTGTGCTTTGCAAAGGATGGG
>JABFEB020000040.1:5312601-5326877 GCA_019775895.2 Stomatorhinus ivindoensis
GGGGGGGTATGTGAAATAAACTGACAGCACCATGGCAACGCTGTGAGGGGGTGATCAGGTTAGTGACAGCCTCTCTGTCTCCCCCAGGCCCCCTGTCTCTCTTTCTATCCCCCCTGAGTGAGTTTCTAGTTAAACCATGCATTGGGGGGGGGGGTGCTGCGGGTTCCCCCCCGGCGACCGTACGTCTGTGACCTTTACTGTTTTCCCTTCGGTCCCCAGATCCCTCGGACAACTTCCGGGAAATCTTGCAGAATGTGGCCAAGCAGCGAGGTGTGAGTAACATGCGGAAGCTGGGCCACCTCAACAATTTCATCAAGGTAGGTCTGCGCGCCTGTCTCGGCGCCGGTCTTTGTGTCTGAATGTTTGCTGTGATTTTGTGTGGTTTCTGAAGCCCCCGGTTACGCGTTTATGGCTCCTCCTGTGGAGGCCGCGTGACACGTGTCAGCCAGGTGGTGGCGCTGTGCTTCTCCACCTGCTCTTCAGCATTGCCTGTCTCCCCTCCCCTCAGCTCCTGTGCAGCGTTGGCCACTCTGAGGAGAAATTTGGCTTCACCTATGAGGAAATCATCATCTGGTAAGTGTCCGGGTGCTAGTTTGAGCATCTGGATGATTAAAATCTGTTAAATAATAATGATCACATCCTGAACCCCAATACAGTGTGGTTGTACATGCGCTTTGACAAAAGAGGGCAAAATTGCTCCCCCAATCTGAACTTTCACTGGTGGCTAAGGGACTATTAGCCTTTGCTTTTGTTAATGGGGGGGTAAAAAAAAGTGCCATTAACACCCACCACATTTAATGGAAAAAGTACAGTTAGCCCCTGTCATGGCTAATGGACAGTTAGCGCCTGCTACCAATAACAGACAAAGGACTGTTAGCTGCCACCATTGCTAATAACAAATGTACTGTTAGCACCCAGTATGGCTGGCTAATGGCTAGTGGGCTTTTAGCACCTCCTGCCGCTAATGGCTAATGGACAGTTACCCCCACCTGCCACTAACAGGTAATGGACTGTTAGCACCTACTGTTGCTAATAGCTTTAGTACCGTTGGCACTCTCCATGGCTAATGGCTAGTGGACTGTTAGCTCCAGCCGCCGCTGTGAGCGCAGATAATGTCCCACGGTAAAAGGACCGACACTGTGACATGTCCCAGATGCTGTAGGCAACAAATTTTGAGGTGAGTTCATTAAAATTTTTTCAGAGTGTAGTTTATGCTTCTGGTTTATGGTGATATCTGTGTGCCCCCTTCCCTGCCCCCCCCCCAAAGCCTGCGGTTAGCGCTACTCAATGAAGCCAAGGAGGTACGGGCGGCTGGTCTGCGGGCGCTACGCTATCTCATCCGAGACAGCGCCATTCTCCAGAAGGTTCTCCTCCTTCAGGTGGACTACCTGATTGCCAGGTGGGATTCGTTTCACAACCCTTCGAGAAATCGCGTTCTATCAGTTAGGTCTTGTCGTTATATTTAACCCATTTACTGGGACACGCGTTCAGTCTAAATATCCTGGCTTCCCTTGGCCATGCTGCTGAGAAACTGTGTTGTAGTGGCTTTTTGGAGCAGATAACCTAATGGACTGAAGGATCAGTTCCTGCAATACATGCCACGGTCCAACTGACGAGCAGCATTCAGTGACTGTACTGTTCCACCTACAGGCAAAACTGCAAGTGATAGTTCAGTGAATGCGAATCTTCAAACGGTATATGTTGTCTGGAGTGCTTCATCTGTAGCTTTGTTTTGAAGGAGGGTTTTATATAACCTGGCTGTCTGAACCTACTGTCCCTGTCTTCAGGTGCATTGACATCCAGCAGAGTAACGAGGTGGAGAGGACCCAGGCTCTTAGGCTGGTGCGAAAGGTGAGAACAGCTCTGCTCCCTTTTCGTTGGTGGGAGCATGTCACGATCCCTGCTCCCCCTTCAGGCCATATAGGGTGGTGCGGGCTTGTTTGTCCAGCCTATTGGTTTTACCTTTCTCTCTTTGACATTGAATATTGATGGTACTCTGTCACGTTCGTCCGTGTAGGGATGAGGTGTTTGTAGATGCAGGCGAGCAAATCATGTCTGTTAGCGTTGTGTTACAAGATCCTAAAGTGACAGGAGTCTGCTTCTGACCACAGTTCCGCACAGCTGATAATAACATTAATCTCCGGACGTCTGCTTTTGCTGCGGTGTGGTCCTGCCTTTGAGGAGCGTGTTAAGTGTGTTTCCTGTTGTGTGTTTGTGTGTATTAGTCCCGTTTGTGTGTTTGGTGAGATCACGCCACACCAATGGCATCTATGGGCTCCACTGTGTTTTTGCTTACGATCTTATCTCTAAATTTTCAATCTTTGTTTGAAATTCAGTTGTTTTTAGTTTAGTTTAGTTTGGTTTTTATTGTTTTTTTTTTTAGTTTAAAGATGTACAGCCATGGAAATAATTAAGAGACCAATCCTTTTTTTAACAATTCCTCATTTTTATGTCCTTTTTAAATTGTGCCTCTGCTAGCAGAAATGACATTGACAGACACACACCCATAAATTGAGAAATGAGAAATTGTGGTATAGTCTCTACATGGTTGTATTTTAATTTAGTTTTTTGAATATATATTCTTTAAGTATTAATCTACCTACCTACCTGACCGACCGACCGACCAACAAATCTGAGAATTGACTTGTAGTTGCAGAGCCATTTCACGTGTCATCTTCAGAGCCTCTGTTATGAATGCTCAGTGTGCATTATGTACTAATGTCCTCAAAACAGGCAAAACATGCTGCCGCTGTTATCAGTCATCATTAATGTAAACAAATACCTAAACTTTTCCAGTAGTATTGGACTTTGTAAGTTATTGTTTAATTCGGAAGCAATATTTATAGCTTTTGTTAGTTGTAGTTTTAAATTATTTTTGTATCTTATTTGAATTTACGAAAATATTTTCTTATGGTGATAGTTTTCGTTAACGATAAAAGACCTGCCGATTGTGTCTATAGGCCCAACTGTGATCTTGTTTATGGCGTCATCTCCTATCCAACTGCTCTACTCCACCTAGCCGCCTCATTACCATGCCGGTTTTTCTGTATCTCGAAGGCACTGTGCAGGTTGCTTGTTTGAATCCTCAGGGTTACTGCAAACGTCTGATATGAAAATACAGAACGTGTTTTTGTGTCTCGCCGCGCGACCAGCTCCTTGCGGCTTGTGCCTCGCTCGTACATGGGTTCGCCTGTGCGCGGCCGCCGTCTGCTGGACTTCCTGTGTCATAAAAAGTCCTGACGGTTTCCATGACCACACCACCCACACATTAGTAAACAAAGCTTATCGAAGAAGAAATTTAGCTGTTAAAAAAGTCACGTGCTGGTGTCGGATAAAAGGATGTGAAAGAGCATAATTAATTGCTCGACGTCGTCTAAGAGCATCTCCGGGTGTTTGTGGGCGTTAGAATGTCTCATTCAAAAAATGGATAAATGGATTTAAAAGTTTCCTCTCCTTTCCCTCTTTTCTGCCCCCTGTAGATGATCACTGTGAATGCCCTGCTTTTTCCCAGTTCGATCACCAACTCGCTGATCGCTGTAGGCAACGATGGGCTGCAGGAACGTGACCGCATGGTGCGGGCGTGCATCGCCATTGTCTGTGAGCTTGGTGGGTGGCTTGCATATGCTCTCTCTGCATGTTGCTGGGTTTGTTGTATTCTTAAGATGTAGAACTTCCTGTTGAGAGGAGGTCAGGGTGCAAATGGCTGTAAAACCAGCTCTTGAGCCTGCCGGTGAAAGTCTGGTCTATGTCAGTCAGTCTCTGTCTCTGGGAGGTCTGCAATGCCAGTAAGATGGCAATAGGGCAGCCTTCTGATCCTGGTCATATGAGCCAGACCTTTACTGCCGTTGCATCCTCTAGTTATCCTACGATAACCACTCTTTAAAAAAAAAAAAACCTTCTGCCGTAAACAGGTCCCCACAATACCAATGACTAAAACCACCAGCAATCTGCTATAGAACAGAATCAGTCATTAGGCAGTGAGGTCTTTAGTGTCAGAACCCAAGTGTGTCGCCTGTTGCTGGGCTGCACATCCTGATTGTATGTGCAATAATCACCAGGCTTTGGCACTTTACGAACGCTTGCTAACAATAGTAGTATTATGATGTATTATGTTAGTGATCTGCGTAAATTCAGCGTATCCTTATATTTAATGTGACTTTAAACAAGGAAAAAGTACCACCACACCGCCGACGTCTTTTTACCTTTTTTATCCACAATATGTCCTTCAGAAGATGTTGTGGCTGTTGATTTATCCCTTTCTTCATTGCCACTTCATTGCTTATCGCTTCCATCGTTTCCTGGAGCAGTAGTATGTGGCGCTCTGCTATCCGCGTCTAATAAACCTACGGATATGCAGAATTTTACAGAAAACTAACTTTTGGGCAACACAGTACACCTGTCATTAATATTTTCGGTACGCTACTAATCTCCTCCCCAGACTGTGGACGTAAGTAAACGGCCATATGGCACTGAAAAGCCGGTGTCTGGATGAATGTTTACACCCGTCCGCTAAAGCCCTGGTGATTACTGCAGAGGCACCGTATAATCACGATTACATTGCGGTGTGTTATCATGCAGTCCTACCTGTTGGTGTAACTTTCACTGTCATGCAGGTTCTGGATCTGCCGAGTGCTTATTTTGCGGGTCCTACTGCAATTGCTTTTCTGGGATTTGAACCCGCCGTTTGGGGTTCAAGCTGCAGGATCTTCGTGGGGGGGGGGGGTTGATTTAAACAGCCGACTGATCTCCCATCTGCATGTGAGGGATTATGCTTGTCGCTGGCAGTGATTGCACCCTGCCCCCAACCCCCCCCTTTCAGCTCTGAAGAACCCAGAAGTGGTGGCTCAGAGAGGCGGCCTCAGCGCGATCCTTAAGAGTGTCATCGACTGTCAGCTGAGTCGCATCAACGAAGCTCTTATCACCACCATCCTGCACTTGCTGAACCACCCCCACACGCGGCAGTACATCCGCTGCGACGTGGAGCTGGAGGTACGCCCCCACCATCCGCAGCCCTTCCCAGAAAATACTTTAACTGGGCCACAAGAACTGTTCTTTTTCCCCAGTTAAAACAATCATTGAGGTGAGGTTGGTGTTTCCATAATTAGTTGCACGCATTGCTACCCAGAGTCGCCCCCAGGGGATTGTGGGGAAGGTTTATGTTCCTTCGAGGACCGAAGACAATCTGAGCATAGCGTGGGTGACCTGGAACGCAACCCACTTTGGGCTCTCGTGGATTAAATGAAAATCTGAACCTCTGCTCTCTGGTAGATTAGGAAACTCGAGCCACGGCACGTGAAAGCCGCCATTGGCGCCAGAGTTGGGCCGGCGTTCTGTTTATTTATTGGAATGAAGGAATGTGATATTCGTAACTGCATGTCCCATGGCGATTGGTGTTTTTTTTTTCTTTTCTAAAAGGTTTTTCATTAGGAATGAATGAAATATGTCATTGTGTTTGTGTTCTTGTTTTTCAGCAAATCCTGGCACCTTATACCGACTCTCACTACAGGCACAACCCGGACACCGCCGAGGACCAGCTCAAGTGAGTTCAAGTGACCTCGGCCGATTGCACGTCACGTGTGCGCCCCGCTGGCGGCGGGCGTGTCTGGAGACTGGCCGGGCCCCGTGGGTGGCTGCACCGAGGCGTGAATCTCGCACAGCTGCTTGAGCCGGTCTTCACGGCCCTTCTTCCTGTTCTTCACTTTTCCCCCAGGGAGGACAGAGAGGCACGGTTTTTCGCCAGCAAGATGGCCATTGTGGCGGCCTTTCGCTCCTGGTCAGGTGAGCCGGCCCCCCCACGGTGACGGTCACAGCGCCCGCCGGTGACGTTCTCAGTCACGACACATTTTTCTATTACCTTCCAAGCATAAAGCGCCCCACGCTGAAGTTACAGTCATGCGTAAGCAAAACAACCTGCAGTCTGAAATAAACAAGCTCTTAGTTGCTCTGTGTGACGTCTAGTCATTTTGTGATGTTTATTGTATGTTTCTCGCCCTCCTGGTCCGTTGGCAGGTTTTCAACAAAGGCCTTTTCCACAATGTCTAACCCTTGAAATGGAACAGCAGTAGAGTGTTTAGGATTTTACACTACTCAGCTGCCGTTTTCAGTGATGATCTCCATCCAGAGGAAAGCTGTCGTAGCATAACGCAGGAAAAATATTGACTGACGGACTGCACTGATTTTCTGATGCACTCTGTCTCTCTCTGCCCTCAGGCATCATTAATTTGTGTAAATCGGGAAACTCCGGAATCCAGTCGCTGATCGGCCTGCTCTGTATACCAAATATGGAAGTGAGGGTAGGTACAGCAATACTGTGATTTGCCTGTGCGAGCTCCGCCATACCTGTGCTCCATGCATTTGTGACGCCTTTCCTGTCCCCACATAGCGAGGCCTGTTGGAGGTCATGTATGAGATATTCCGACTTCCCGTTCCCGTCGTGACGCAGGATTTTATTGAAGCGCTCCTCAGTGTCGGTAAGCTGAGACGCTGGCTTTTCCCGTCTGTGATTCCTCTGTGGGGTGGGTTGGTGGGTGTGTGTGTGTGTGTGGCCGGGATGCGAGTTTGTGAACCTGATCATTGTCATCTATCCTCTGCAGACCCCAGTAGGTTTCAGGACAGTTGGAGACTGTCCGACGGCTTCGTGGCCTCGGAGGCTAAAGTGATTCTCCCGCATCGAGCGAGGTCGAGGTAAGGGCGGCTCCTGGAAATGGCAGGACCCCAGGTCCTCAGGAGACACCGATTTCCGATTGGTCCACGCCCAGAATGGCAGGTGCCGCTGTTTCCCGTCCAGATAACAAAAACCAGAGGGGCTGAAGAGTTACCGTCCGCTCTGGAGCAACTCAGGAAGTCAAAAAACATTTCTCTAACCATAACAGAGCATTTCCTTTGTTATGGAGTAACATGCATCCAGTCACCCCCCCCGGCTGAGGCTCTGGTACAGCCATGCCTATTCCTGGTGCTGGGGGGGTTGACTTTTAGTCCATCGGTGCTCTTCAGTGATTAGGGTTTACTGGGATACTAATTATTTCACATCATTCAAGACATATGACAGAAATCAAGTCATTTTAAGATCTGCAGTATATTTGTCACACTAAATCACATGTCGTAACTGCATTCTGTTTGATTTTAAGCTCATAAAATATTCCCTGTTTTATGTCGCATTAAGGTAATTTTTACAAGAAAACTGTCTTCGATTAACTAATTATTAATTAATAATAATAATAAGAAGAATTTTAAAGGGTAAACCAAAAATATTTGGTACTTTTTATATCCGTATTGTAATTACGCCTGACAGCAAATTCATTTAACGGAAGCAGAAAATAATTTTTCAGCTATTGTGTTCAGTTGAACATGGTTTTGATTAAAATCTGAAGTATTTAACTCGGACATTTTGTTTAATTTAAATAGCCTTGTGCTTCTGTTATGCCTGTGATTAGGAGGCTGGCTGCCCTGAAACGGGACTCGCGATGGGTCTGTTTACCTCACTGCTACTCCTTCTCTCCGCAGACCGGACCTGATGGACAACTACCTCGCCTTGGTTCTGTCGGCCTTCATCGGCAGCGATCTCCTGGAGGTACTCGTACTCATGAATAATAGCTGAAAGTAAAATTCTGACCCCTTCTGTTCTGACCAGTGTGCACAGATGCTTGGTTTTACATGCTTTTGGGGGGAAATCTGGGGATTTAATAGCAAAGTGTTCACACATATATAATATTTTTTTAATGTGATTACTAGTTTTTCAAATGAAAAACTTATTAGCTGCGTTTGCTACAGCTGAGCCTTGAGATTTATGATCAAACTGAAATGGCCCTCCCCCCACCCAGGGCCTGGTGGAGGTCATCACCAGCAGTGATGATCACATCTCCGTGCGGGCAACCATTCTCCTGGGGCAGCTTCTGCACATGGTACTGCTGCTTCTATATGGTTGTGTTTTGTGGTTGCGATACACGCTGCTTGTGGTGTGGTTATATCCTGGGGGCGATTATCGTGTGAACGTCCCCCTGACTGTCTCCCCCCCCCCAGGCCAACACCATCCTCCCTCACTCACACAGTCACCATCTGCACTGCCTGCCCACCCTGATGAACATGGCGGCCTCGTTCGACATCTCGCAGGAGAAGCGACTGTGAGTGCCTCGTTCCTGTGCGCTTGCCCCGGCCTCGTGCTCCACATACGCCTCTCGGGAAGAGGCCATTTTTAGTGCCTGTTCGCATACATGACGGATACCTTCTACGGGTTCATCACGTTCTGCTACAATAACCGTAACCCTCTTCTAGCACCTCTGCTTGGTCTCCAGCTCGCTGCTGGACCCTAGTGGTTAAAGCGCACCTTTGCGGTGGAGAGTTCCAATGCGGCCGTTACTAGTTGAACCTTACGATGGCCGCGTTCTGGTCCCTGTGCTTCAGACGGGCAAGCGCCGCAGTCAACTACCTGAAACGCTTCCATGAGAAGAAGAAGCGTGGCCCAAAGCCTCACAGCCTATACCTGGACCACATCATCCGCAAAGCCATGGTGACCCACAGCCGACGAGAGCAGCACCTCCGCGTCCAGAAGGATGTTTCTATCGTCAAGGTGCCTCTAGCCTTGCCTTTCACCCATATTATATTAAGTTATTTGTCCAGGGTCTGTGTCTGTATCTTCAGCATGGTTGTGTGTGCAGGACACAGAGGAAGCTCTTCTCATGAACATCCGTGACAGTCATATACTCAACCACAAGCAGAACCTGGAGTGGAACTGGGTACTGATCGCAGCCATCCTGAAGGTACAGCAGCCTGACCTACTGGCCTGTGGTTTGGGAAGCAGATTTTAAGCCTTGTGGGATTGGATTTTGTATGTTACAACTGAGTAAATTTCTTGGGTTAAATGCAAACTGTTCTTAGTCTGTTCTTCTCCACAGTGGCCAAATGTGAACCTACGGAACAAAGATGAGCAGATGCACAAGTAAGAGATGCTCTCATCTGCGGGGGGGTTCATGCAAGATAGATAGTTCGTGCTCTGTGTGTCGCTGCTGAATTATGGTGTAGATGCCAGATAAAGTGTGCTGTTTATGTTCCATTTCTGGGGAGTTCAATTCAGACGTTCTTCATAAAATTGAAGTGGTTTGGTGATAAGTGATCTTGTTTGGGAGTATAATGTCGCAATAATTACTCAATGGTATTTCTAGGTTTCATTATTAATGTCTTCTAGAGTCCCCACATAAATTTTACAAGCAAAATATTACATTCAAGCTTGGTACATTCAGGGATACCATCTCTTGGTATAAAATCTGTATTCTTGCTCTCAGAGTGTTGGTTGGGTGATGTTGTCGCACGACTGCCCCGCGGGGATCACATGACTGCCCCCCTGTGGCAGGTTTGTGCGCCGGCTGCTGTACTTTTTCAAGCCCAGTAGTAAGCTGTTTGCCAGTCTGGACCTGGAGCACAACAAGGCGAGGCAGCTGACTGTGGCCGGGTGCCAGTTCATCGAGTTCCTGCTGGAGTCAGATGAGGTGAGGTGGAGTGGGGGGGGGGGGCTCATGTTTCACAGACGCGTACGGCCCCATGTGCGCTCGCATTCCCTTGCCACGCCGGGGGGGCCTTCCCGCTAATTGCAGCGCGATGGCTGCCTGTTCTCCCCACCAGGATGGTTAGGCCACGCGTTTCACTCTGCAGCTTGGGAATCCTCGCGCTTTCTGGGACAGTTTCACGACTGGTCCGCCAGCCGCTCGCCCCGGGAGCCCCAAAGGAGTCTGTCCCCTCCCCCGTCTCCGTCGTTCTTGTTGTTGTCGTTTATTTCTGCAGAGATTTATAGCCCCGCATCACATTAACTGCATTCTTGGGGCTGCTCTTGTTATATCTCTTAGGAACCATGTTAAAAAAAGACTGTTAAAAAACAGGCAAAGAATTAAACTGCTGTACAGGCACATGCATATGTGTGCGTGTTTCTGACTTAACATTCCAACCCCCTGTCCCAAGGATGGGCAGGCCTATCTGGAGGATCTGGTGAGGGACATCGAGCAATGGCTGTCCTGCTCCTCCGGACTGAAGCCGGACCGCAGTCTCCAGAGCAATGGCCTGCTGACCACACTCAGCCAGCATTACTTCCTCTTCCTGGGCACGCTGTCTGCCAACCCCAGCGGTGTCAAGATGCTGGAGAAGTGCAATGTCTTCCAGTGGTGAGTCTCCCCCTGGTGGAAGGGAGGTCTTCCAACAATTGCAGCCATTAACGATATTTAAGGTCTTTGTAACCCTACTCCTCCGTGTTTAAGACCGAGCTGGGCCTCCTTTGAAAGCTCTGCTCTCTCTCTCCCCCCAGCCTCCTTAACCTGTGCTCGTTGAAGAACCAGGACGCTCTGTTGAAGTTGACGGTGTCCACGTTGGACTATAGCCGTGACGGCCTGGCTCGAGTCATTCTGTCCAAGATCCTCACAGCGTCCACAGATGTATGTCTGCGCTGGTTGCCTGGTTACCATCACGGGGACGATCTGGCAGTTTTCCTGAGAGACCTGTCAGCCTTTTCGTACCTTTGTCAAACAGGCTGGGGTCAACATTCGGCTCTGGCATTCACTTATTTACTTTAATATTAATGTGTGACAGGTGTGGCATTTCCCAGGAAATACCTGCTTCTTTGGAAACAAATTTGTTACTGTGTTACCGCAATGCATGCACCATATTAAATATACTCTCACATCTTGTGGTGTCACGTAAACGTTTTTGGAGTTATGAAAAAACGTTTCTTCCTGTCGTTATGACTGTTGTGTCACAACATGACAGTAGGTCTGTTTCTTAATGTTGCTTGCATCAAAACATGGCTCTAGTTGTCTACTCATATTTAATGATACCCCCTTGCTCCCTCTTCTGGTGTATTTCAGAACTGCAGGCTGTACGCCACCAAGCATCTGCGAGTGCTGCTGCGTGCCAATGTGGAATTCTTCAGCAACTGGGGCATCGAGCTGCTGGTCACACAGCTGCATGACCGCAGTAAGGCCATCTCCATGGAGGCACTGGACATTCTAGATGAGGCGTGTGAGGACAAGGTGAGGTCATATCTTCTAATGTGGGGAAGAAGGCATTTTTTTGTTTTTATTAATCGGCATGGAAAGATTCTGACAGGTTATAGAGTCGACTGTTCACCCTCCTTCATTTTTGCTGACTCTGTTCAGCTCATAACTAGCTGAGAAGTTATTTGATTTGATGTCCCAGGAATTGCTCATATTATATTGAGTGGTAATACTAAAACTGCTTTTAGTCAAGTCTTTGAAGGTGATTGTGTGATGTGACATCACCCCGTGGTTTGAATGGGGTTACTATCATTAAGGAAAACGTATAAGAAGTATAAAGTATAGGCAAACGAGCGTCAGGCAAACAAGCAGGCAGAAAGACAGGTAATCCAGGTACAAGGGGTTTATTGGCGGACAAACGGGGGTACACGCCACGATACATTACAATGACAGATCTGACATCCAGTACAGAGACGCGGACTAAATACCAAAGACTGACAAGACTGAAACCAAAACCGATGAACACAATGGACGACAGCTGGTTTCCATTAGGGTAGAGACAGGAGGTAAAGAGGGGGTGTGGCACACAGGAGGCTCTGACAGGCGGATCATGACAACTATAATATCACTGGTTCTGACATGTCCCTCTTGTGGTACCTCCTCCAGGCCAACCTTCATGCCCTCATCCACATGAAACCTGCCCTCACCCACCTGGGTGACAAGGGAGTCCTGCTGCTCCTACGGTGAGATGCATTCTGGGGTACCAGTGCATGCTGATAATATTGTTTTTTAAGGGATGTCCTGATCCACATTTTTGTTACTCAGATCCATGCAATATTTTTATCTTCTGATTCTGAATCCCAATCTGATAATTTAAATAAATATTCAAATGTACATACAGTAGGCACTGATGCAGTCTTCATATAAGGAAGCCTCACAATGTTGCAGTTTTCTTCCTTATGATGTTTCTGCAAGTGTCTAATTAGATTTGTTGTATTAAACAACAGTCTGTTTCTATACCCTCTCGAAGAGACAACCATTGCAGGTAGCTGCAGGCCACCTGAGTTTCCATCCACTTTCTGAAACCACTCAGTCCCCACTGGGGTCGCAGGGGGGATTGGACCCCATCCCGGGAACCTTGTCCCTATCCCAGCACTTTTAAACCCCCTGCCCAATTCCCTCGGTTGATATTCTCTTGTTGGCCACTGTATCTCTTTGCTTGAATGGGCACAGGCGGGAACCAACCCAGAGCATTTGGCAACATACCGTAGGGCGCAGACACTCACAGGGTCAATATAGACTCCCCAATCAACCTATCGTGCACGCTTTTGGACCGTGGGGGGGAAACCAGAGCCCGCAGTGGAAACCCACACGAACACGGGGGGAGCGTGTGAACTCCACACAGAAAGGACCCAGGACCCAACCCAGGACCGTCTTGCTGTCAGGCAGCAGCGCTAACCAGTGCACCCCCACGCCACCCGACTGAGTTTACATTTTAAAGAGTTTCCTTACGGCTGAAATCTCAATAGATTGTAGTTTTTCAGCCATCTGCCTCAGGCTTACTGTAGCATGTTGATAGAATCTTACAATCGACACAACTGACAAATTGGGAGGAACTTTGGCTCTCGCTATGGCAGCCGATGCCAGTCAATTAAAGAAATGCCTGGATCAGCCTCGATTCCACTCTTTGATATGGTCGGCTTCTGAAGAGCATCCATCATTCAAAGTCACGAAAAAGGTCATATTAACTGCCCTTAATTCTGCTTTTACAGTATGGATTTGTCTTTCGCTAAGCATCCTCTATACTGCAGATTGAGGCTGTAGTATAGACTTGTCATCTGTGAGTGTTTGAGTTTCTGTCCATTTGTCTGGACTCCTCCTGCTGGCGTCCTTAAGAGAGGGGGCCGCTTGTACATGGCTCGTGTGTGTCTGCGTGACCCGTCTCTCCGTCTGGCCCCGCAGGTTCCTGTCCATTCCAAAGGGCTTCTCCTACCTCAGCCAAAGGGGCTACGTCAACCGTCAGCTTGAGAAGTGGCAGAAGGTGAGTCTGCTCATGACTTGACTTTTAAACCCCCTTGCCCCCCCACTCCCACCGTTGATGGTCTCTCGTTGGCTCCTGTATCTGTGCGCTTGAATCGAGGACGAGTGCTGGGAATCCTTTATAGGAATCCGCTGCTATTCAACCAAAATGTGGGTTCATGATGAGATTCTGTAGTAGTCGGTGACGTTCGCTGCCAGGAACTGAAATCAAATAGCGCTTTATAGTGTAAAATGAGCCGTTTCCTCTTCCCCATGTTTCCTGGCACATAGAAAAAGAAATCTATATTTTTATTTTTCACCTTTCGCAGCAGCAGGATTCAGGGTAAATGTGGAGTAGAAACTGGAAGTGGGATGGTTGGGCTCCGGCCTTTATTGCCAGTGTGGGGATCTGTCAGTGTTCCTGTAAAATATAGATTAGCAATCAGGAATATCGGAATTGTTTTGGGAAATCGGGCAAAAGACAAGCAGTTTTTTACTCCCTGTGAAGTGACGCATCTTCTGGTGAAAGTGCAGGCTCATCTGCAGTGTAATGTGAATAAATAAAAAATAAACTTTATTTTGTTGCATGTCTAAGAGGGCTTGCTTACCTGCATCTCTGACCATAGGAATACAACCTGAAGTATGTGGATCTGGTGGAGGACCAGCTGAATGAAGCTCTCACCACATATCGCAAACCTGTTGATGGGGACAACTATGTCCGGCGAAGCAACCAAAGGTGAGAGCCGGTCAGCTGGACTGGACGTTCTCACTGGCCTTCAAGGCCGGTGAACCCATTAGGTCCATGCACGACTTAGCAGGCCAATTTCACTCGGGCATCACATGAGGTTTGACTGATACTGCTGGCCTTAAACCTTCTCCTCCATCATCTAGGTTACAAAGACCAAACGTTTACCTTCCTGTGCACTTGTATGGTCAGCTGGTCCACGATAAGACGGGGTGCCACCTGCTGGAAGCTCAGGTACTGGCCAGGTGTCTGGTTAATAAGAGATGTCAACTAATTTCTAGCTTCGTCGCTTAACTAACCTCTGATTTCCCCCCCCACCCCTGTCCAGAACGTGGTTCCAGATCTGAGCTACACAGTTCGCTCCCCGACTCTAGATAACTGGGAAGGCGTTAAGCATCTGAAGGCGGCACTCTGGGCCTTGGTGAGTGTGTCAGTGTGCGCCTGTGTGTGTGTGGTGGTGAGCATGGTCAGACGTGAGTATAACTGCTCAGGATCTAGTGCTGAGCAGGGGGGGGGGGGGGGGGGGGGGGGGGGGGGGG
>JABFEB020000040.1:5357624-5377455 GCA_019775895.2 Stomatorhinus ivindoensis
TCATCTGACTTAAAAGGATGCATTAGGGGAAAATCCGATTAGTTGCGTAAGAAAAATTGCCAAATATGATCTGCGTGCCTTATATCTGTAGCACATAGTGTCACAATATACGTATCTAGCTCAATCTAATGACAAAATCGTCTGTGTATGTTTCATTTGCACGACGAAATATTGCGACATTTATTTGAAATGGTAGGCCGACATGCTACAGCCATTGAAAAATACCGTCAAAGCAAAGAAAATGTGAAGCACGTGCTAAACTAATATCCTATCGAATATCATTTATTGTTGTTGTTATTCGTCTTCTTCTCGATGTTGTTAGGATTTGTAGTCTACCATTGTTGCCTGTTTGCACTCCTGGACCTGTTCAGTCCACATAAACTCTTCTGCCAGGGTCTGCTTTTGCACCACAGCTGTTTCTGGGTCGTGTTTCTCCTCTTGCTGTCACACCAACTGGGTTGGCGAAATTTATAGTGGGACCCACCCATCAGCGAAATTTATTGAGGGGAACCGCAAAGTCCAGTTACAATTTTTAATCCCAGTCCAGATATAGGCCTACCTACATGCAGTACTTTTCTGAAAAACTAAAAAGTATCAGTGCAATGAAAGTTAACCTATATTTATTGCCAGATTTCTCAACAAACAGGAAGAAACATCTCTACTCATGAGATTTTGCAGCACAATTGAATTTAATTTGAAACTTTTACTACCCGGCAAACATGGGAAATCTGACAGATGTGTAGATTTTGTCTATATTCATATGTAGATTTTGAATGTATCCTATATTGCCAGTATGTGTACGTGCCAGAATTATTTGTGATCTACTGTCAAACAGAATAATCACAAAACATACAGAAGAAACACGTCAAAAAGCACTGAGCAAAAAATAAGAATACAAACAAGAGTAGACAGGTTAACAGAAGACATAGGGCAAGACACCATAAGACAATAAGTTGAGTATTAGAACTAGTGCAGAAACCATTTTAGTGCAAGTTGAAATGATTTTGCTGGTTTGCTGTGAAGGAAAGATGTCAGACAAGAGGGGAACGGTCTCTGGGTGAGTGGATTGCACACTGGGTGATTACTGAGGTACTTGGTGCGTTTATTTGGGAGCTAGATAGCTATGAGGAAGATGCTGTGGAGATGTTGTGAGGTCCAGGTTATGATGAACTTTATGGTTTGGTGATGGGGCAACTGCCTTGGGGAGCGGAAACAGCAGCAATCTTCCCGGCTCTCTCCTACACCCTGGCTGTGAACACGTCTTGTAATGCTGGCAGCTGACGGCCTACGATTTTCTCAGTTCACCAGACCTCTCGTTGTAACCTGATCTGGGAGAGGGTGGAGGCAGCAGATAGCCAGATGGTGATGGAGGATGTCAAGATGCTCTCCTTAATGGCAGAGTATCGGTGGGATGCATGGGGAGACACTGGGTTTTCTGAGGGGCTATAGAATGAACAGCCTTTTATGGCTTTTTTCGGGTGATGGAGGTGATTTGCACATCACACTTCAACTGTTGGCGATTGTGTTCCACAGGAATTTGAAATACTCGACCCCAGAATGGCCTGGCCGCCAGTTTCCAAGGAAAGGTCGGCAGAAGATAACTTTCATTTCCACTGTCTTGACCATAATTAGATACAAGTTACTGCTGACGCACCATGTAGTGAGATAACACACTTCTCTGCAATAGGTCTCATCATATTTGGAAATGAGTCCATTGTGTCATCTGCAGACATTAAGATATTGATGGACTTGTCTGCAGAGGTAGTCATTTCAGTACAGTGAAAACAGGAGGGGTGAGAATTTTGACAACAGACCACAAATAATTCTGGTAGGTTCACACATACTGGGATCCTGTGTTGATGGCACTAGGGTTCGATTGTTCAGTGCCCAGCCTTACATGCAGCTTCCTGACTGTCGGGAAGCTGATAATCCACTGACAGGTCCCTATGGGTGCAGATTGCTGAGTCAGCTTGCGTGGAAAAGCGGTCAGTCCAAGATCATATCTGTATGTCTGCATGATGCACAAATTAGGTTCAGAACTTGGACTTCTGACTGCAACCCTTCTTGGATGTTGATATGCAGTGGAATAGTTGGACATCCAGCTAGGACATTTTTAGACATCTGCAGCAGTAGTGGGTTGAGTGGTGGCTCTGAGGCTATGGATCTGTTTCAGTAATTGGATGGTTGCTGGTTAAAATCCTGTGAAGTGATTCTACTACATTAGGCCCTTGAGCAAGGCCCTTAACTGCAATTGCTTCATCCTGGGTATGACGTTATTCTACATTCTTGCCTAGGCTGTAGAAATGCCTCATGAGAAAATCCATCCATCCATTTTCTTAAATAACCTTCATAAACCTGTTCAGGGTCATAGGGGTCCAGAGCCTAGGGCACAAGGTAGGGAATGACAGAGGATAGGGTGCCAACCCATTGCAGGGCACTTACACACCTAAGGGCATTTTGCTCACTCCAACCAGCCTCACCCAGCCTCCGCATGCTTTTGGACTGTATAAGGGGAACCCAGAGTACCAGGAGGGGGCGACACGGGGAGAACTCCACACACATGAAATCCTGGCAAAGACTCAAACCCAGCTGCCAGAGGTGGAATGCAACAGTGCTAACCAGCATTGCGAAAAACATCACCCGAGAAATTCCATTTTGATCGTAGGTCTAATCATAATTGTACGGCAGTCGATTTTTGTGCACTTCATTTGAAAAGTCAAGAAATATATAGGTCTACCAACGTGGCATTACACGTTAGTCAGCGGTCCGAAAACCAGTCTCCCTTGCGGCTCTCCCTTTAAGGGGTGCTATATTTTAATTAACGTCAAGGTGACGTTAGGTGGCGATATACACCTTATTGAAGTTCGCGTACAAAGCGAGGCTTCGCAATATAAAAGACCGACAAGCAGGGTAAAGAACAGAATAACATATCATCAAGAATACGTGTCCCGATATTTATGTGAATACTTAATCCTGTTTGGCTTTGTCAAGCTATTAAATGGGCTGACATAGCCTAAATTTCAAACTGATAGATAAAACATGCAAATTGAAGTTTTCTTAGTATTCGGATATTGGAAGGGATTTGGGGTTCTTTAGGTATATATATAGGCTACGTAAAGCCCACGATTTTGTCAGAGACGCAGAGTATATTTAATTTATGAGCAAGTTAATAAATCCTTTGGATTTAAATAGAGTACCATATAGAAGATATGCTAAATAAAAAGCAGCTTTCAATACATGGCAATACAAGTTACTGTTTAATCAATTAACGGAAACCTATATATAATGAAATGCTTTAATTATTTTGAAATATCTATTCGCGTTTACAAAATATTGAAATACTTTCATAAAACGTTTAGAAACATGGTAATCCTACTTTATCCGAAACGGGTAAACAGCCTAAAAACAGCCAGTGTGATATTGAGACGATTTAACATAAGCAAGCTTTGCTGACGAGAAGCAGTTTATTTTGTTAATTTTTGCCTATTACATATAGCGGTACCCTGTACATGTGCCTGGGTAACCCTACCATGGTTTCAGTATCTGTGAACACACTGTAACCTGTTACACGTAAATAAATTATTCAGATTATTAAGGGTCCAAAGCGCATAGTGCTATGGACCATTATCGTTTTTCCTAGGATTATTATTATTATTATTTAAATTATTATTATTTGTTTTATTGAAGATTTCTGTGGTGGTAAACTGGTGTCATTCGATGTTCCTTGTGCATCGAATCACATCCAGCTGTAAATTGCATACACTTGCGTTGGATAGACGAAATCAACGAAGGAAGGTGCATTTTCGGAGGCAATTCAGGTAGACTAGTGCCTTCCTACTGTGTCTATGTCTACTCCCCTGTGCAAGATTAAATGCCCCTGCTCTCACGCATTGTTGCCTGATTGTCCAGGATGTGGACAGCTCACATTGGAATAACCGTTAAAAATGGATGGACCCGTTTACAAAAATAATCCACTAAGTACCGCTTGCACACATTGGTTTATAAAACGATATAATATGTGGCAGCGTTTTAGCAGTACGAGGGACCAGGCTGAGTCTACAAGTCAATCTGAGCCCCTGACTAGCTGACGTCAGCGTCAGGCTATTCTGGCTGCACACTCCTCTTCTCGGAAAGTCTATCCACCCTCCCCAGCCCCTCGACCAAGCCAGCACCGATTGCAACTACTAAGGAATCTGGTTTTATTAACTACACGGCGCCCCCTCCCCAGTTGTTCGATACAATACAAGAGTTACGATTATATGCAGAACATCAGCGACCTCCCTGGTGCGCACTGTCGGCAAAGGCGCCCCAGTGTCTGGCCTGATCACCATCGCGTCCGTCCCGTCCACTCCGATCACTCCCACATGGATCCCAGTTTTTTCCTCGCGAACTGGAACACCATACTTCCGGTTACGAAGAACAGTCCCTCCTCTTTGCCCTTGTTTTTTTCCGCTGCAAATGTATGACGTTCAGTAAATGTGCGTTTGGTCCGGGCGAACTCCTTCCACTGTTCGGCTGTTGAGATTATCAGAGCTGTTTATTTAGCAGAGATTTGTGGAATTTGGTTCATCGGAAAACGGAGGAGCCCAGCGATCGGAGACCGTAGGTATTACGCTTATCATGCAAATCCAGCCTAGTTAGAAGTCGGTCCCACCACCCCGTTCAGCGTCGGATATCCCAGCTACAGTTATTTTATCCTGTAGCCGAGTTAACCAAATATAACTATTGCAATGAGATTCGTTTGTATGTATATCTGTCTGTTCTCGTTCCGTTTTTTAAATTTTAATATTGTATTTAATAGTTTGTTCGCTTTCAGACTGAACCCTAAGAAGCCTTAGTGAAAAAGCCAAGACTGTCATGACTATAGAAATGTCTTATTTTTTAAGGGAATCAGAGTTAGGCAGCTAATATTCCTGTAAACATAGCATCAACAAACTGACTGTTTGGTTTTTTTTATTTTTTAAATATGACAATTCTGTACACTTTCGGTAATGATTAACTTGCACTATATCTTGTTATTTCTTTGGAAATGGCATTGATTGAATAACGTTTGCATCCGGAGTGGTGTAGGCCTATACTGATTTTCACGTGTTTTTCATAAGATTAAAACTGAAAAACAACGACATTTTATTTATTAAAATACTGACTTTGAATTTATAATTTTAACATACTTTTAACTGAAATGGTCACAACTAACAGAACGACGGCGACAGCAATTATGTAACGATGGAAGTGTGATGAGCACTTGAATTATTAGCAAAGATTTTTTAAAAGTGGGACTCGCTTATACCCTGAGATTAGAAGTTTGTAATCGTTTGGCTAATTCGGGCCGTGGTGCCTCTGAACAGGTGACGGGACGTTTGGGTCGCATCTAGGTGCACATTGGACGGACTTTAGTGCGCTCTTTTAAATACATACACGTGCGTACAGAATTAATATTTCACAGTAGGTGGTGAGTTGGAGTAATGGTAGCAAAAACTTTTTTTCCGTAGAATGAGTGACATTACTAATATGCATTTACGAATTCAGCTGCATTCGTTGTTCTCACGACGTTTTCCACGAATTTTGTCAGCCCCGCTCATTTGGACCCGTTTAGTCGCCGTTCGCATTGTGCCTGCAGTCCGCCTTAGTATTTTACTGACTTAATGCCCAACTACCTGCGTAAAAACGATATTAAGTCTCGCACTCCTAACCCCAGGGTCAGCTGCTTTATTTCTCAAACTATAAGATATGCGTGCATTTTTAAATGTTTGTTGTTTTCATAGCATATAACTTGGAATTTGCGAATTCCCACAGTTCTAGCAGTGTCGCAGTGTAGAATGATACACTGTGGCTCCATTACCTTTTGTTATAAAACTGGTTTATGATTCATTCATAGGTCTAGAAGTGTTTTTTTTTTCATTGCCTGACACGTTTGGAGGATTATGCCAGAAATAGATTTGATTACATTTGTTTGCTTTTTTGGTAACTTTAATTTCAAACTACATTGAGTTTTTGGATAAGGGCACCTGTTAGAAAAGTACTTATTGACGCTTTCACGTGAGCCTCAAAAACTTAAAAATTTTAAAATAAATTTTCGGACTAGAACTACGGCCGAAAATGCATTTTTAAACTATTCTCTGTGCGGCGAAGAATTACAGAAGTGTCCTTTGGTATTTGTAGTATTTATGTGTTCCAGGTTAATTTGGAGGCACTTGTGATGTTGGTGAGAATGGTTATATGTTTATTGCTTTGAGTACCAGTGGTTGCTGATTGAGAAGAAATTGGAGCGAACCTCTAGGTTTCAACAGCCTTGAGTAAGCGATTCCAGCGAATACATAACAAAAAAATTGAATCGAGGAAGTCCTAGCGAGTGGAGGCAGATGCAAGATAAAATGGTTAAAATAAAGTGGCTTGCAAGTGATTGTCGCAGTGTAACAGTGTGGCACCAATAGGCCTTTTGTCACATACGTTATGGCTTCAAGCAGGAGCGATTCTGGTATTTGACACTCGGTGGGTGGGTAGGTGTGTGTGTGTGGGGGGGGGGGCATCACACTGAGGAAACATTGTACACCACTCCCCCTCCCCCAGGTTCCCTACAATACTTTGCTGAGAGGGGTGGGGTATGAAATGTATATTGAAATATGGGACAATGGGACAAATCGCTAAATGGTTACAGGAAAAATAATTTTAAGAAAAACAGAGGGGTTCCTATGGTTTCAAAGGAAGTGTGGATGTCGGGTGTTGTTCTCCACAGCAGCCTCGTGCTGTTCTTGGCCGCGTCCGTCATTCGGTGTTAAAGGGCAGAGCTGATTGCTGCTCTCAGCTACCCTCTGTTCTTTCTCTTGAATCCCACAGTCCTGCTGCGTAGGAAACACGCTTCCTGTATCTAAACCTTGACTTCTGTAACTTCTCTTCTGCATCTGGGCGCCTCTGGCAAGGATGTAACATACTGTTTGGCTCCGGCTAGTAGTTTAAATTTGGATGCCAGCGTGCAATTTCCATATGGAACAACATAATGGAAAGTTTGTATGTTGTTCTTTTGAGTGTATAATTATTACTACATCTGTTTCAAAAACGATTTTTAAAGAGTGGTACATCATATTGTTATCAGTCCATGACCATTATAAGTCTCTGACATCATTGGATAAAGTACTTTTCTTTCTGATAGTCTCTCAAAGTACTCTGTTTTTTTATCACTTTGCATTACATTCTTACTTTATATGACTGGATATCATACTTAACCATAGTAATTTACATTTCCTCAGAAATTCCTAGTCTTCTGGTGACAAGTCTAGCAGTTTAAACTGCGTGCTTTTGAAATTTGTCCATTTCTAGTGTAGGTCTTGAGCTGTCCTCAGCTCCAGTAATCTAGCAGTCTAAAAATGGAGTCGTGTGGCTTTCGTTATTGACACTTTCCAAAAGTCATAGCGGTAAAGCTTTGGTCTCAATGCACAGGGTGCCGTAAGGGGAAAGAGGAGATGCCATTGATTGATTTGTTACATGGCTTTCCCAGAATCATCACCATTGGTACACAAAGAGTATTGTTTATAATATGAACAGTGGGTGAACCCATTATGATGATAGAATTTTCTGATGATATGCTTTTTATGCCTCTACAATGTTTCATCACGTCAGGATTAGTTTGGTTGTTCTTGGGTGTTCCAGAAGTTATTCTGACAACCCATACCATGTGCAAATCTTATGTATAATTCAGCTTTTCTGTCTTTTTAGGTACATGTTGCATTATTTCTTAGCATCCTGTCAGGGCCTTGAATGCTTTTGTTTTGGTTTGTGCTGCTGAAGCTAAGTGGCCGTCCTTTCAGGACCATGATGGATATACATGTTTCCAGCCATGTTGAATCAGTCTAATAATCACTAACATGGGGGAGTGATGGGGGCAGTGGATGTTGCAGGAAGAACATATGATTTTTTTCATCCTGTTTTGTTAATGTCCAAGGCTGCATGTCTACTTTTCGTTTAACACTGCGGGCCTTTGCTGTCTTTGTGTGAATATCCAGACCTGTGGCCTGTACTATGAAGCAGGGTCACTGGCTTATCAGGGTAACTTGTTAGATTTAAGGTACCACAGTTTAAATGGACTTCATATTTGTTCACTTACATTTTGACCAGACTACCTTAAATTTCTCCAATAAGCTTGTAACCCCGTTTCATAGTACAAGCCCCTGTGTGACAGCACGGTCATTTTCCAGCCAGCAACAATGTTCCCATACAAGCGACGATGATGGATATTGGATAGCGTTTGTTTACTGGGACATCTTCATTAGCACGCATAATAAGCCTAAGGCGAGTAAAGAATTCCCTCAGGCAGAATTCCACTCGGTAATATTAACCTCTGAATTATCGCCCCTTTTTGCTGTTCTCCATTCTGTCGAAACATTAGCTTGGCTGCCGTTCCAGCCTTTTGCCCCAGGGGCGATGTTCCATTGCAGGATGTGACCTTAACCCTCCTTCTGTCCTCTTCGTTACTGAGCAGCTGCTCGAATTTCGGCCAATGCAGTGTTTACTCAGGAAATTTTTTTCTGTTCGTATGTAGTACAAACAGAAATCTATTTAGAAGAGTGTTTGAGTTAGAGTTAAGAGGACCATGAAAAGGCTGAAATAAAGAGCAAGACTCGCGTATTAGACAAGTCATCATGCCGGGAGTATTGTCTGCATCCGAAAACACCTGGCATCACTTATCTAAAACCAAACTGTCCAAAATTTACCATATCATCATATCAGTCCAAACTGAGAAATGCACGGGTGAATACTTCCTCGCTGATTCACATGCACTGGCTGTGTCCCAGCTTGGAGAATTCCTGGGGGGAATCCTCTCAAACACTCTCTCCTTCCCCTGGGCTGTGTGATCACTGGCCACCCTTTGGTCACTCTTTTTTTGAGATCTGAGGAGGATTTGCAGGAGATCTCAGCTTGGCACAATGTCTCTGCTGGCCAGGCATGGCTGTTGATAACTGAATAACAGATGGAGGGATGCTGCCCCACCCCCCCCCCCCCCCAATGGCTGAGCAATGTCATGTCCCGTTTAAAACTGGAAAAAATAAGGTATTCGGTCCGTGGGACTGTATATAAATTTGACAGAGTATGGGCTCCCTTTCTAACACACCGTCATAATTTGGATGTGCCCCTGCACTTGACATTTAATAATTGTCTTAATTATAAGATAATTATCTTAGTTCTCTGTGTGTAATGGTGGCAGCCCTTAGATTTACTTTATTGCTTTCAGTCTCTTTCTATACACTTTAGTTTTGTTTATTCTGTCTGTTATTGTTCAATGTGTCTGTCAGCATAAACTTTGTCAGAGCTTGCTGAAGGGGGTGTGGTGGGGTTGAGTGTTCCGTACTTGGGGGGAACTAAGCTTAAATGTAGCTTAATCATTTTAACTGCTCATTAATGTTTAGTTGCAGCTTTTCTTCCCTAATCAGAATGGCATTTCCCCTTCACCACCCGATAACCTGACTGTCACTCCGAACAGAAGCCAACTTTTTGCTCACAATGGCAATTCCCTGCAGCCTGGGCTTCACGTTCCAAACAAAACATGAAGCTGTTTATATTTCATTTTAGAAGCTTGTTGGCTCTGGTTCGCGTATCTCCAACAGGTTGTATATGTAACAAACAGCAATTTATAATTCCTGAATTAGAGCTTGAAAACAAGATGTGGAAAGACAACTCTGGTAATACTTTCCCAAGGTTTAGACATTGTCAAGCGACACCCTGAGTCAGGTTATGTGTGCCTTAATCTGCATCGGGTCAGTAAATTCAGCCCATCAGTTGATTTTCAGTGGTTTCTTTCGTTTTTCCTTTTGCCACGATCTGAAAGCCTTAATGGTTAAATTGAAGCTGTGTGTCAACAGGAAGTCATCTTGGCCCCTTCTTCTGCTCCATCCCAGACTGGGAAAGTGGTGTTTTCTGCTCCGTAGCTGAGCCTCAGTCACGAAGCGTGCCAAATGGCAGAGCCGGCCGGGCCGCCGCTGGGACTCGTGGCGTGCCGGACCAGGCCGGAATTACCGTCCGCGTGCCTCAACCGCTCCGACTGCCGAGCTGCCACCTAGTCTGCCTGCTGCCGGCGGGACAGCAGATGCTTTTGTCCAAACAAAACGGATAAATTAGAAACAGGACAAGAAGAGTTACTGTTTGGAGAAAGGGGAATTTTCATTGCAGAATTTCATTCACTTGTTCTGTTCTCCTGGCCGTTTGCCTGGTATGGTTGTCAAGGTCTGTTTTTTTTTTCTTTTTTTCCCCTGTTGTTGAAAGACTGGATGGTACATGCCTAGAATGTGGGAACAAAAGAGCGTGCCCTTAGGGAAGGCCCGGCCTCGTAAATGAGTCCCACCCCCGGAGCGCTGTCCCTAAGGCCGCCCCCGCTTCGTAAGGCTTGGCATGTCTAAACAGACCGCCTCCGCGTCTCGCACAGTGAAGCCATTGAACTCCAGACTCCCTCAGTTTCATTATGAGCCTGCAGGTGTTTCCTTACAAGTGGTATCCATATGGCAAAAAAAAGTCTTAAATTCATAGAGGACAAAAATGTTTTTAGGAAAGCGGTACTGCACAATTTTGTAGTGTCCTTATGTAGAGTGTATTTCCAGGGACGCTTTTAACACAGGTGCAATCGGTGCAATACACCACGGGCCCCTGTTTGGGCGCAGCAATTTTTATTGGTAATCTTTCACTGGAGAAATCACACTGCCAGCTACTGTTTTAATTTACGTTCAGTATCACTTATTTTTACTTACTCCGCCACTGATTTGAAACCATTAATTTGATTCTAAATTCTTATCTAAATAATAGAGTATATAGTTTATCCAATGATATTCTATATTTATTTTTATTTATTACAATTTATTTGATTAAGTACAATTTATGCTAATTTCGCCATTTCAGTGAGGCGAACGCAAACACAACCGCTTTCGTTGAAAGCAAGACGACGACTCAATGACCATGAATGAACATGGCCGAAAATATTTTAGGTTCACGAATCACGATCGCATATTAAATTAAAGCCATCATTCGCTGTCATCAGTGGGGGGGGATCGCAATTCAGGCCTAATGTGATTTGGACTGGAGAGTTGATAGTTGTTAAGCTAAAGATTCGAACGGTCCAAAACGGTCAGCCAAGCCCCTATGACAAATTCTTGCACAGACATCTACAGAACCTTAAAAGCGGCACTGTATATTTCTGAGAAACTGCTGTTTGTCAGTTATGGAGCGTGAACCCTTCAACTGCCTGGTCCAGAGGTGTCTTCTTTAAAGTGTTTTAGCAAACTGAAAGCTGGCTTCATTCTGGCCTGGTCTTTATCAGTGACTTGTTTAGTTAGATACACTTTTGCCTTTCATTACAACCAATGAAGTTTTATTTGTCCACCCCAATAATTTTCCAATCACTTACCTTAATCTGGGAGATTTGGGGGGGGGGTGGGGTGAATGCTGTCCCAGGTGGCAGTAAATTGCCGTGTTTGTTCCACAGAGGACAGTAATATGATGTTTAGCTTTCTGGTAAATGTTTGCTGTAATACTCCAAGTGCATAACTGAGTCTGAGTCTGCGAAATGTATCCCGGTTTGTAACAGCATGGTATTAACACTCTATTTGGTATGTCAATTTGAAGTGGCTTATCTGCCAAATTATTTGTTTATGTAAGTAGGATTACATAACTTGTCAGGCACTTGTCTATGGATGGCTGTCATTTAAGAAGATATGATTTTGGCGATTACTTCTGTTTTTTGGGTAAACAAAAAGGATGATAACATCTCCCTGGAGTGGGAACTCTGGGTTTGGGATTTCCGCTACTTTGAAGTGCCATTTAAAATGCTTGCTGCGCACCAAGCACTGCAGTCAAGAAAATCTGGAATTCTTTTTTACGGGATAGTTAGGTCACTACCCTTGTTCCTACACTACCACCATTTACAGTAAAAACGGCTTGGTTGGATTGCACTACGGGGAGAGGTGCTGAAGCGGCCAAGCAGCCCGTTTTGAGTCGTTGGCATTTAGGTATGTTTTCTGTTTCTTTTTATGGGTCTGTTCCCATCGGGAGACCTGCTAGAGCATGTTTGGACTTGCTAAGGCTGTCACTGTGTTTATAAAAACTACAAAGTGCATTTCTCCTCACTGTGCAGATCTGGGTTAAATTTGCACCTTCTTTAGGTGAAAAACGTCTCTTTTTTTGTGAACTCGTGCCAATGGTGTTATTTTGAGATATAGATTAGTCAGGCAGCGTCCGCAGGCTTCAAATTCGAACCCACTTTGTTTGTTTGTGACTTGTTAAGGCATCCTAATGCAACTGATTCATCGCATGGATGGATCAGGAATCCAGTTTAATCCGGTTTTTTATATGGTTCAATGGTGCACACCTGCTGGTAAGGTTGAGCATGGTGTCTTAACCTGGTAAATATGATGGGCTGATTTATTGAAGAACCTTTGGTCTGGGTTGGTGACCCTGGATAGGTCAGTCTGTAGAGCTTTGGGTTTTAAGTCTCTGTTCGGGCAATGCTACTCATGAATTTACGCTCCGGATCCGTAAAGTGCATCTTACTGCTGACTCTTGTAGCTCCACAAGTAGAATATTAGACTATGGGTACAAAGGTCATGTGTTCAAATCCCAGGGAGCACTCACAGATTTTAACCCTTGTCTACTGTAAGTAGCTTTGGGTAAAAGTGTCCGATAACTGTATTGATTGCCTTGCAGGTAAAAGCTCCCCGAATCGCCCCGGAATGTTCTTGCTGCTGTCACTGCAACCTCTGTGACTTGGAGCTCCACTGCCGTGCTTCCTTCAGGTTTTCATCATGCGCAATTTTCTGCTCTGGGTTCTTTTTATGACCCTATTGACCTGGAAAGTCTACTGTCAAAGTAAGTTCTCCACACGTCAGCCAAGCCTTCTCAGATGAGACTGGCTGGAATTCCAAACTTGGGAATTTCTCAGGTAGCTGTCCAGCTGTTGAATGGCTCTGTTTGGAGCTTATACCTTCTGTACCTTTCCTCTGTTTGTCTCCAGGTCCCCACTATCCTGCCCCAAAGATCGTGGGGTTGGGTCACAACTTCTCATCTCAGTCACTAACAGTCACTTGGGAAAATGACCTTTCTTCCACTGTACGCCTCTTTGATGTTGAGGTCTTTCGTACGGAGACGAAGGAAACTGTGCATTCTGTAAGTTTTTGATGTACCCTTTCCTCACGTGTGTCTACGCTGTCATTTTTGTTGCAGGACCCCTAAATATAATGATGGATACAAAATGTCAAAATTCAATGGCACAGCAAAATGTCAGTCTTTGCTTTAGTCAACTTTTGTATTTTGTCCTTTCGACATTTCTTTAATATAGGCCAAAACAGGAGGAACACATCTGGAACCAGCAGATTTACTTTGGACTGTCCTTTGAATGTCGTAGTGTTTCTCAGTAGCTTATATCGTGCATGAAGTGGTTCTGTGGATCCACTATAATAACAGGCCATACCCATCATAATCACAGGCTTAAAGTAAGGTAAAAATAATGTGTGGGTCAGAAAATTTCAGCTAATTTAAGACAATGAAATAGTGAAAAATGTTTAGTGATTTATTTTTGTTATGTTAGTAAAAAAATTATTCACAATTCATTGATGTAAAAGTGTAATTATTAGGGTTGGAGGGGTAGTTGTTACAAATCACGGTTCTTGAAGGTGGCCATTTTAATATTGCTGTGAGTGCTGTGTGATCAATTTAAACATGGGTTACTGAAATTATTGTTCGTATTTGGTTCTGCTAATATTATACTAGCTGCACACACCCTAGTTTTGTTTTAAGGCCTGACATGCACGCACACGTCTGTCAGGAAGCCATCTTGAATGAGAAATGCCGGTCCAGAAACTTTTCCGGCGTCTCAATTTAAAGCTGCAAGTGTGTGAAACGTAAACTTTCATTGAATATCTTTATATCACTTCCCTGTACACCTAAAAAGTTTCTAATCAAATCAAACTTTGACGCACCGGCGACCTCGTCCAGTCTCACCTCTGAACTAAAGGCTGATTTGTGGGAAACCCAAACCGTGACTGAGGCAGCTGGCCTACACTGTTACCAACATTTGAGCTTGTGTGCTGATCGCCACCAAAGCGATCGCCTAGTGTAGGTGATATAGTTTTGGATTTTGCATTTGTCCTCCGACCCTGTGTGATCGTTGAATCATGCAACAGAAACAAAAAAGAGAGAAAAAAGCAAACATTTAACAAGGAATCCTGGTTATATTTCTGCTCCTCCAAACTTCCCAAAGAGGAGTTTGGAAAAATGTCGAACCGCTGCAAAGTCATGTTCTATGCATTTTGCCTTCTGAAGTTATGACGTTGATTTGATGGAGAGGTATAAATCAGTCTTTAAAGCAATCGAGTGTCGACTTGCCAGCCTCAAGGGAACACCAGTTTGCCTCCGATCTGGGGCTTTTGTTGACGATTAGCAAAAACTCTTGGCTGGTGGCAAATCAGGGCAAAAGTCGTGTGTATTGTGAACTTGGCATTCGTTTTTTTTCCCTTTCTTTTTTTAATCCCAGTCAAAAGCGCACACTTGGGTGAAGTTGTCTGCAATGAGTTAGTATGTTTGGCGTTTACAGATAAATATCGGAGTCCCGCATAACAGAGCCAATAGACATTTGTAGACTTATCAATTACTCTCTCTGGTGTTGACATAATTTATTGAGAGGGCAAAATGTTCCCAGAGTATCGATTTAAATAACGTGGGAGGTCTTTGAGCTCTTCAGCACTAGCTGTAACCAACTCAGAGCAAAATGCAATTAGCAATATGTTTTCCATGTGGAACATCTACTTGTGAATTAAGTTGCACATGTGTCAAGAAATCTATGCGCGTTTGTACTGGCTGGCCGCTTTTTCATTGCGCCTTCCAAACTGAAAGTGTAATAAATGAAACAAATGCATATACCGGTTTGGCTCTTATCTTTACTTTAAGTGCAGACCTGAAATTAATTTCAGTAAAACCTGTTTAAATATTATGATGCATGGAATCGGTAAACATATATTAATGTAATATCTGCTTGGGCAGTCACTGCTAATTCCCACCCCTGGTAATTATTAATAAACATAGTAAAGTAGGGTTGAATGCGTGAATGCTTTAGGCTTGAGAAATCCCCCCCCCCCCCTTCAGATGGACGTTTGGATTCAAGTGACCCCACTTCCCCTACACTGTCGGCTTTGTTTTCAGCGTACCATGTCTTGGGAAATTCCCCCCCCCCACGCATGTTTGTACAGATTGCCATATTTTTGTTTCTCATAATGAAAGTGAAAGCCTTGCTGTTGCCATTACACACAGCAGAGAAGTGAAAATATTTCACAGCTGTATGATTTCCTAAATGACAGGTCTTCACTGATTTTGATGATAAAATCTAAAATAATTCGGCATTGATCCCATGGAGAAACTCTGGATCACAGGTTCAGTTCTTGGACAGATGCTCTCCTTTTCACCCTGCGTTCACTGAAATGTTATTTCCCCAGGAAACGGTTATGGTGGCACCCCGCACTGACGGTACCGTCCACGAGTGGAAGTGGACCTCCCCTACTCCTCTGGAGTGCACCCCCCTGTCGGTCAGGATGCGCTCCAGACTGCTGCAGTTTTCCAGCGAGTGGAGTGAGCTGCAGAACCTTACTGGTAATGACCCTCATGCTGACTGAGTCGTGTTTATACAAGTATAGTAACAAGTGGCCCAGTAAGTGACACTGCGGCGTGACAATTCCTGGGTTGGGGGTTCACGTCCCGCCTCCTGGCTGTGGGATTTGTACGTTTCCTAGGGATTCTTCCTGCAGTTCAAAAGCATGTAGTTAGTTCAGATGATGCCCTCTAGTGTGAGAATAGAGACAATGTGCAGCGCTGCTCATTAATTAAACCTTTTCCTTGATCCTGAGAGCAGAGCTTATTTACAATTACAATCCTAAAGAATCCTTTACCTCTTTACCTTTCGTCTCATACACTGCTGTCGATTCAGCTGATAACTGCACACCCAACCTTCCACGAAGGCTGAAGTACAGCATCGACAGATACCTCAACTAGAACAGAAGTACAGCATAGACGAATACCTCAAGTAGAACAGAAGTACAGCATAGACGAATACCTCAGCTAGAACAGAAGTACAGCATAGACGAATACCTCAGCTAGAACAGAAGTATAGTAACATGGCGGATGACAGTCTTTACTTCTTGTGGGCGGTGCAGTGTGACGTAAATTGCAGACCACAACCACAGTGCAAAACTAAAACGAGGCTGATTTTGCCTGCTTTGCTATTTTGTTGTAGTTCATGTTACATTGTTCATTGTAGTTTAAAATTTTTTTGAAAGCTTATTTCAGTTAACATTCATTTCTTTACTTTTAGTTTTAATCCTAATTTTCATTTACCCTGTTGACAGTTATCACTTTCAATTAAGCTGAAGTTTACTTTTTTGTCATTGAAATCCACATCCAAAAAGATGACCTCTCAGGGCCACCAACATATATAGTTGGATGGGGGTCTTTCCTGGAGCCCCCAGAATAGGCCAGTGCTGGGCTTTGTTTTCATGTGACCTCTTCCTTCCTGTTGGTTATGACTTTCCTTCAGGAAAGGATGTTCCAGAATACAACACAGCGCAGTTGTTCCCTCTGGACAAAGTGGTTCCTGTGGGAAGCAACACAACCTTCTGCTGCATCGTGCCAGACGGCAAGAAGTTTGGCAGCATCAGGGACGGCAGCGGCAAACTGCCCTTCACTCGTATAAGCAGGCGGAGCTACGTAAGCGTCAGGATCAATCAGCCGGCCTCCAATCCCTCAGGGACCAATGTGATCTGCTTCTATCAGAGCGCAGAGTTTGCAGGCGGCACTGTCGTCTTTGTTGGTTGTGAGTATATATTCCGGTGTTACTTATTGCCATGCGTATTTATCCAGCTTGTTCATTGTGCGTAAAACTCTTCTGAGTCTTTTTCCTTTAAAGTGTTTTTGGTCTTTAGTTATACCAAATTCTGTAGTGAGTCATACTAGGACTAATTTTATTAGGCTGAATTTGATGGGATGAGGGGTTACTAAAAATTATGGTAAATTAACATAGCAAGGGTATAGATTTGAATATGAATGTAAGGACATGTTCCTACCGATGTTAAAACTAGACTCCCTTCCCTTGCTCTTGAAGGACTCACCCTGGCCCCCTTAATTTGGGAACCGTGGGTGTATTTCAGTATCTGTCATGCCTGAAAATGAGCCAGGGAGGTAGATGAAGCCTTTGACGCTGCCGTAGTTTGTCTTTTCCTTGCTCAACCTTGGCCTCTTTTGGCTGAAGTGGCAACGTTTTTTTTGGAAGACGACCACAAAGCGATAATGGTGACGATGAACTGGCTGGTTCTGCGGTTTACAGATCAGAGAAAGTGCGGACTGTTAGTGTCATAGAGAACCGACATGAGTGCTGTGTTGTTGGCCTGCAGACCCTCCGGATACCCAGAACTTGGTCTGCGAGACACGGGACTTGCAGTCGGTGGAGTGCGGCTGGTCACCTGGGCGGCCTACACACCTGTATGGGTCACATCGGACATTCTACTCCCTGAATGAAAGGTTAATTGCCACCTCCCTTTTTTCTTTGCCAGTTTATTATTCTCTCCTCTGGTCAATAAGTAAAATGGAGATGCACCAATTGTATTCGCCAACTATCTGCACTGGCCGATACAGCAACCATTAGCCAGCCAATATTTACTGCCTGTAATTCCCTTTAAAATGTGCAAAGCAATACGGGTCACCATCTGTGTACTAAACAATTAGAAAAAATGTTGCTATGTTGAATCATTTAACATTAGCTAAAAACATTAAAAATGTATTTCGCAAACATTGTTCTGCTACAATTTCCTAAAGAGGATCTACAGATTCATAATTTCAACAGAAAAATTTGATTGGTCCCCTTAACCTTTCCAAAGCCCTAGCTTGTATGTGAATTTGCATTATAATGATGTCTTTAAACAGAACTGACTGTGTTCCCAAATTTTTGTCTGTGCTCCTTAATTTTTTTAACTTGGGTAGAGCGTAGAGCCCTGATCAAGTGTGATGAACTTCGGGTTAATATCCTTTGATTTTGTTTGCGCTGAATTTCCTTTTGCTATCAAATGCTCGCGTTTCTGATGGACTGGCGTTATTTGGCAGCACTGCAGCCATCTTTGCTGCGTTATAAATGTTATAAATATATAACATGTATACCGTTATAAAATATAGCTCACTGGGACTGCTGTTCTGTGCCAAAGGTGGTATTTTCTTACTAAAAATAAATACTTTTTGGAATGTAATGTATCGGTGACCGTTTTTGAAATAACTGGCTGTCAGTATCGGCCAGAAATTTCTTTATCGGCGGATTACAAAAACTAAATAATGAAAAGTTTGTCAAGCTATTTGATTTATAACTTTCTTGTACCGTTGGTTCTGATCGGGCGCAGTATCTCTCGTTCAACACCTCTTCCAACATTAGCGGAACTAACCAAGAACAATTTTCTGCTCTTGCCCATCATCTCAGGGAATGTGAGAGTGCAAATGAACGATCTGCCACAGAGCACAAGTGCAGGTTCAACATAACTTTGGCACCAGGGGAACAGAACTGGACGTTGACAGCCAGGAATCATCTGGGGACGGTGGAACTCATGGACACTGTGGACCTGAGCCACAGAGGTGAGCGCTCCCTAACCCTGCATGGGTTCTAGTTGCATGGTTTCATATTCCACATGAATGATCTGAATCCAGGTAGTTGAGTATCTTACTCACTGGTGCTCTAGTGGACCTTATAAAAATTTAGACATCTTTTTGGTTCCTGTGCCGCAGCCCCAGTTGCCTGGTGCAGACCCATTGGGCATCATTGCCACTGATTATGAGCACAGCTTCAGTCATTCCCAGGTTAACCCCAATATAGGGTGACGACCAGGCAGTTTCTGACCCCTCCGTCCACCCCCCAGTACGCCCACGAGCTCCAGAAGTCGTCGTCGAGCTGCTGGGGGCCTGGAATGCCAGCCTGCGGTGGCACTGGCGGATACCGTGGTACGGGAAGCTGCCTCTTGTGTGTCAGGTGTGGATCTTCAGCGATGGGAATCCCAAACCGGTAAGTGGACCTGCTGGACAGAAGCCGGCATGTTTGCCATGAAGGGCTTCGCTTCCTGTGTGAGCGAATAACATCACAGCAACATTCTCTCTTCTCATAAACAAAAATGTATGTCAGATTCATAATGACTAACTTGCAGTATTGGGAATTTATATAATCTTTTGCAGTTTGCATTCAACTTCCACATTTCCTGTTTGTTTTTTTTCTTGGGCAGACCAATGCATTACTGTGGGTTATAAATGTTTTTGAAAATCCATTAAGACTGCATTTCAGAAATCTTGGGAAATGCATCAGACATCTAGAGTAAACAACTAAACGGCAAATCATAATCACATCAAAGTTATTCTGTCTCGTGGATACGACAAATGTGACTCTGATGGATCCTTGTATTCCATGAACCAGAAGAACATCTCGTGCTCACAGAGCATGGGACTGAGCAACTAGCAAACCATGCATAATGCCATAATTCCTTATGTAAAGAGCCTGATGAATGTAATTGTTATAAATGCACGGTTTCACTCCCCCCATGACTCTGTATTAGATAAGTGATTAGAAGATGGATGGGTAGAAAAAAAATTTAATTTGAAAATACTTTTACCATACTTACCGGTCTCAGAAGTATGAAGTACTGAAAGTATAGTTTCTATTATGTATAAAACGGATTAAATACTGATTCAAGATTCAAGATTCGTTTATTGTTAATACAACAATATACACAGTATACATTGTATTGAAATGCCGTTTCACACAGACCCTTCCATGGTGCATAAGTAAAAG
>JABFEB020000040.1:5381971-5401319 GCA_019775895.2 Stomatorhinus ivindoensis
ATTTGGGGCCCGGCCTGCATTTGGGGCCCGCCCTGTATGTGGGGCCCGCCCTGTATGTGGGGCCCGGCCTGTATTTGGGGCCCGCCCTGTATTTGGGACCCGGCCTGTATTTGGGGCCCGCCCTGTATGTGGGGCCCGGCCTGCATTTGGGGCCCGCCCTGTATTTGGGGCCCGGCCTGCATTTGGGGCCCGCCCTGTATGTGGGGCCCGCCCTGTATGTGGGGCCCGGCCTGTATTTGCTTCCCCAGCCGTTATCTGAGACTCTGATATTAATTGAATCCCGGTTTTAATTTGAGGTGCAGTAATGCTTTTATCCAAAGCTGCTTCCAAATCCCCCTCTGTCTTTGTGATTATGGTTCGCCAGAGAACATCACAGATCCCTCCACCATGAGCTACACTGCCACGCAGCTGTCCTACGCTACTTACAAGTTCACAGTGAAGGCTTGTACCTCCGCGGGAGCTGGAAAGGGGGCCACCGTGTCCATCAAACTGGACCCCTTCAGTAAGTGACCACTCTTAGGTCTTGGCTGTTTTGGTCCTGATGTTCGTTTCGGTGTAGCGGTTCACATGTTTGTTATTAATATGAGCATGTTTATCAGTCGTTGGTTAGTTAACGTTTCTAATAGCTAGTTATCCTGTTCTGGGCACTTTTTCCCCCTTTATCCCTGTAGGTGCAGTTGCTTTGCTATATTTCCTTGCTCCGTCATATTTTGCCTTGGATGGCTCTTGTGCTAATGGATATATTTTGTTATTCTTCAGCTGACCTCCTGATAATGGAGATTCTCATTGCTGCCGGCTCCATGGCTGTCCTGCTGGTTCTTGTCACTGCACTCTGCTACAGCAAGAGGGAGTGGTAAGCTGTGGTTTCTCCATTTCCCCGGTGATCTGGGTCTTATGCTTTCAGCCCGTCCAGAAGGTGCCCTGACTACAGAACAATTCCCAAAGGAAAGGAGCTTGCGGTAAAACGCTCAGAGGAACAAAGAACCTGTTTCGCAAATTATGGGAAGAATTTGATTTAGCTATCGATTTGCTGAGAACTTAGCGATTTGCTAATGTTCACTTAGGTTTCGTTTAAATGATTTATTGCTTGACTGATTTAGATTGACTGACTGGAAGTGCATTAAAAATTATGAACAAAATTATAAGAAGAATGGTACCTCATGATGCCGAAAAGGATAGGCGGTTATTAGGTAGATGGATAATGGATTTCTTTTTGTCTTTTAATACCTCACAACTAGCCCACTTTTGGCAAGCCAGCTCTTTCTGTGAAGGACATTGTTGCAGAATGTCAGTCCTGTCACAGACCATACCATCATGTGTATTTACAATAGAAAGTCAGTGCACTGTTGCCTGTCGCAATGCAGATTGCACTTTGTATGCTGTGTGGGTCTCGGACACCTAGGCATCTAGATTTTTTATTTTTTTTTAAAAAACCTTGTTTTCTCATAGGATGAAAAAGACCTTCTACCCTGAGATTCCTGAGCCCAGGGTACCAGAGTGGAAACCAGCACAGGTGAGCTCCAGTTTGCATGGTCCCCTGTTAGATTCTCCCTTCGTGGCCTGACTGGGTTAAAATGAACCTCTGCTTCCCCAAGGCGCTCGGCACCCAGACGCTGGACATGACGCCGTGCGCCCACAGTTCCGTGCACATTGTGGAGCACCGGCGCTGCATGTCTGGCAAGGAAGAGTTAAAGGTGGTTCTGGAGGACCCTGCGGAGGAAGAGCAATGGGGAAATGAGCCCCCCGACATGGACTCGGATGAGCAGTCCTTCCTCCGGTATTACAACCAGGTGGTTGGGGAGGATCCCGGGCTGGCCCCCAGTGGTACGGGATCGTCTGGATTGTCCTCCAGGTCCTCGGACTCTGCCCGCACTGAGGTAACCTACACTGGGATCCAGATGTCATCAACCTCAGCCTGCTCTTCTGCGTGCGTCCCTGCCACAATGGAGACCCCTCTCTCCGGCGGGTATAGGCCCCAGATGGCATCCGTTCCCAATCAGGTTGAAGTGTCCGACGACCCCCAGCTAGAGGCTGACACAGGATACCAGCCCCAGTGCTCCTGGAAGCAGGACTCTCCAGAAGAGACTAGCTTGGACAGCTCCCTGGGCAGTCCTACGTCGGTCAACTCATCTCAATTTTTGCTTCCTGAGCCCTCGGGAGAAGAGAACTGCAGTCGTGCTCCTCCTACCACCTGGTTTCGGAATCTCCTCTCCGGCTCAGGCAAACCCTGATCTCGGTGAAACCGCAGTGGTAGTTGTTGCAGTGCCCTAGTAGTATTTTGTTGATTTGACTTGTTGGAAAGATGTGCTTAGGAGACACTATTAATACAGAACATTGGTTAATGCTATGGTTGCATCGCTTGTGTCTCCAGGCGAAGAGAAAGAAGTACTGAAAAGACTTGGGGAAGAATGCTTGACAGGCACGTAAGGGGCAGGAAAAAACTAGGTGTATTTCCTCATAGATCTCACTGGAATGTAGTTATTTCTGTGTTGTTAACCAAGCCAGTACTATTTTAAGTGTTTGTGTGCTTTGTAAGCTTTCTGTGTCTCCTCACTGCATACAAAGCTTGCCAGTCTGCACACAGTATCCTTATTCATCCATTAATCCTCAATTTACAGTTAAATCTGTCTTAAACGCTGTAGTATCAATAGCTTATATTGGTTTATAAGCAGAAGTATTTATTGCTACTAAGTTCAAACATATAAAGCTTAGATTACAAAAATAACGCACCAAAAACCATGTTGGGTGAGAATCTGTCATTATAAAAAAACATTAGTGTTTAATGCCTTTTAATGTCATTTGTCTGTATGATTCATATCTGTAAATGAAACATACAAAGGTTGAATTTGCTTACAGGCTTGAAAGGGTTTTATTAGTGCCTCAATACAGATCAATTTCTCTACTGGTCACAGACAGGTATCACTGTGCATGAAGGGAATGGTTAATACCAAAGAGTAGCATTACTGACACTTATTTTTTATTTTTCTAAAGAACTACTGTGAATTTTTTTTGTTAGTGTTAAAAATTGCAAAATAACTATATCAGTGGTCTATTTGGGAGGTTGTCTTGACACAGAAGACTGACTCACTAATTTGATGTCACAGATCTGGCTGTGGGGTGATGCTGGATCTTAGCACTGAATGTAGTTTCCCTTTGCTTGCTGTGGGCGAGCAGGTAGCAGTCTTAAGGAGCCATGAATTTGTTTCAAGGAGGTACCCTGCTGTTGGACCCTTAAAGGCACTTAAGTGAATCTGTATTATTCCCAGTCATGTAAAACAAAAATTATATCCGTAAGTCTTCAGATAGAATTTTCCGGAACGTTGGAGGAACAGTGAAAATCTATTGGACTTATTCTCGTAGTGACCATGGTGGTCAGAAAGGGATCACTGTCTCTGCCGGGACAAATCGGGTCAGGGAAGGGCACTGTCTGAAAATTGATCAGATTTTTCAGCAATCGATATCTGATTCACATTGCAGCAACTGACCACTGACCCTCTGGAGTTCTTACCCAATGGCAAGGGAAATGGTAATGTAGCTCGATTTAAAGAAATTAAAGTTGAATTGGACTACATAGTCCAGAATGTGTAATTTGAATGAGACTTCGAATTTAAATTCAATTTCTCTTAACTCCACAACTTTTGAAACACTTTCAGGGATTGTCCACTCTATTCAAAAATAACCCCCACCCATACTATATCCACGTGGTTTCTTCCATCCTGAATGACTGAATGACAAAAAGAGCATTAGATTGTTGGAGCAGCTCCCCCCGCCCGCCCGTGATTCCTCCGCATTGGAATGAACTGGACTTTTATTGGGAGCTATTACAAGGGAGCGGCTTTCTTAGTTCTCCTAGTGGCAAGTCCCGGTGAAACATTGGCTGCCTTCCTGTTGAGCTTGCCTTATACATTTACAGAGCAGCTAGATTTAAGCTACATCCATAATTATATTGTTGGAGATGCCATGAAATGTGATGTGTAAAATAACTGTGGCCGCACTGGACAATGAAGGAGTACCTTTGTAAAGTGCGTATTGACGGTGGTGGTGGATCTTATCTGACTTCCAGGGTTTTTACCTGATAAATGTGTTTTGCCTTCTGTTGTAGAAACCTTTTAAGAAAACACGTATATGTACACTGAATTATATGATTATGTAAACGCTATGTATTATACTGATTGTCTAAATATGCATGGTAAATTTCTGATCGCGTATGAGAAGAAATAGTCCTGAAAATATTTTACAGCAGTGTTTGTGTACGACTAACACTAAAGCAGTCAGGAAGATGGACGCTTCGCTTTATGTACAACGTGCTAACTTGTTTCATGCAGCCACGTCCTGCCTTTATATCCTAATAAAGAATGAAACGTCGTGCATTAATTGTCCTTGTTTATGAATTTATTTTTACCGTGCGCAATTTTAGATTTATTTAGTTTTATCTCATCCATCCATATTCAGATGACTTCTCCTGATGGGGTTCGAGGTGAGTTTTACCTTTTAGCTACAAACATCTGTAGTTAATATACCTTTTTGCAGCGACTAAGGGATCTCCCATAGACTCGCGGTACGCATTGCGTAACATATAATTAAGAATATAAATACTTTACGTTGAGTTTATATAAACGCTATATAGACAACTGTCACAGACTATAAAAAGTTAATCTGGGCTCTTGGAACGGAGGGAATACGAGTTTGTATATTTATTGTCCACACAGCGATCGATGCAACCCTAAATGCATTACATGAAAGACTCACGAATTAGAGTAGAGATACACCCTATATTAAAGTTAACAGGACCTTCATTTCCGCATTGAAACCGTTGGCAAGCCAACCGGTCGCTAGGACAACGGCACGCCAACCACCTTAAAATGCTCTTTAGTTAGCTTTCACATTTCTCCGCTTTCCTGGTTTTTAAAAGAATAATAAAAAAACACGATGTCTGAAATTTTGTGTCGGTGGATCAATTCAGAGCTTATATTATCAAAATGTGTCGGTGAGTTTATTTCCCTAAACCGTAAATTTGAGAGTCTTGCTATCTTTAATGCTACATGTGTATTTTAGAGACACATGATTAAATACATAGTTGTAGAAAACGAAAGGATGTGTCACATTTTTGCAGATCCGAAAACGCTTTCAGCGGATTTCGCAAATGGATACCTGATAGGCGAAATATTGCATAAATACCAGCTTCAGGACGATTTCGACCAATTTTCAAAAGGCAGGTAAGTGAAGCGGCGATGCGATGCTTCATGCTGAAAACCTAAGTGGGCTGTATCGGGCGATCCTCTCTAATTTGGTCTCATTTAACAGATTTTTTCCCCCACGCATTTTTATGCATTGCCAGATATTTAGCTCTCGTGTTTAGTTTTCTTCTTAGTTAAAGTAATAAATACGGATTGTGTCCTGTAGTACCTTTAACAAGTGAAAGGAAATAATTTTCAAATATTGTATTAATGGTTGTATTTATGCATCCACCCCTAGTCTAGCGACTTTGACAGGTCAAGGTCATGGGGACACCTGAGACAGAAACAGCAGGCACAAGGCAGGGGTGCACTCCATATGTGGGTGTTGTGCCGAAAAAAGCATCCTCTTTGACTTTCCATTTCTGTAGCTCCTATCATCAAGTGCCTTTTGTGAATTGTATTTGAGAGGGTCTAAACTAACCTGTTCAAGTTTCAGCGGCGTAGCTACAGCAGATCCAGATTAACCACGGGATGCCTTTTTCTGGGAACATCCTCTTTGATTTTTCATTTCTGTAGCTCCCATCATCATGTACATGAAAAATATATCCCCTCACCGACTTTTGCACTGACCCCAGCATAAAACACGTTTTCTTAATACAATTTGGAGTCAGGTGTCACCTGAATTACATGGTGCAGCACTACACTATTTTAGCCGTAGACTAGAACGAAACCCAGACGTTATAAAAAGATTGACATTTATTTTTTTTCGTGAAAAGAAGTGTTACTATGCAGCTGATACACACTTACAATGTAACAAGCGCTTTGTTGCCAAGTTCATGTCTGCTGTTTTGAACTTTTGAATCGATATCAGGCGTTTTACAGCCTAAGTAACAAACCGTCTTTAGATACGCAACATATTTTATTAGTTTTATGTTATATATCTGTACTTTAACAAAATACAATGTCGTATGATATGTTACATACGTTTTATGAGTTTACATACACAGAAACGATCATTTCCATGAGTTACAAAAACAAGCTTTCCTTTCGCTGTTTTCAGTGCTGCGCGCTCCCGAGAGAGGCAAGCTATGGCAGGGATGCCTTTTTCCGCATAACACGTCTTCAATAACACATACTCCCGAACTAATATATATTTTTCTGTTCAACAGAAGAAGATTAATTGCCTTTTCTTATAACTTTAGTTAAACAAAGACAAGGTGTGTTGGTGTTCCCCAGTGAGCTCTTCGTTAACTGTCCTTAATTAAGTTGTTGATAGAACTGACAGTTAAAATATCGCTAAAGAATGCATCATATATGCATAAAGGTCACTAAAAGTCTTTCCAAATATGAACTCTTATGTGTTTTCCTCCCATAATGTATGAATTGTGCTTTTTGCTTAATGTAGTTAGTAATTCATATACCACTCTTAGTTATTTCCATATATTTTGTTGTGAATATGTCTGGTTTGGCATAAATTGTGCAAGTTCCTGCAGCCCATAGACGATCTGATGAATCACAGACCAGCATACCCTCTCGCAAGGGTCAGGATCACCTACACCTGCTTTAAGCAAAATAAGTCTTTTTTTTGCAGTCGATATTTTTGTCTGCCACCTTGTGGGCCTGCAGGACCGCAAACTCCAAGCTGAATAATTACACCCGGATAGAGCCCACACTGCAGCTGCTGGGAGTGCCGTTCGATGCAGGCTTTGCGCAGGCCCTGATGCAGGAGGTCCCAGGTGCTGCCACACGGTTGCTCTACCAGCTCTATGTCCTGCTGGAGAAGAAGAGGCGAGTGGGTCTGACGGGCGCCATCATGGAAACCATGCAGCCTGCCGCCACAGCACGCCTACATCGCATGGAGAGGGAGGTCTACAATGAGGTGGGGAAGTCTTCACCTGGCCCCCTCCATTTTACTTACACAGGGGTGCTATTTCCCTTTTATTCGCTCTGCAGTAACCAATGCATGCAGCCCACGGTTTCAGCTTTGCTAGCCAGTCTTTTTTCTAGAGGTCATCTAGCTGAGTTCTCCGTATGATCTTGGTAGCGTCTCAGGACTGTGGTCAAGCGTGAAGCGGACAAACAGCTTCAGAAGATCTCCCAGAGGCATGAGTTCCGTGGGCATGAGATGATCCGGAGGTCCACCAGGGTGCAGCGTGAAAAACAGCAAGAGATGCAGAAGGTTGACCGGGATATGCACCATAAGGAGATCGAAGAGGTATTGTCACAGCCTGATGCTGTCATGTCAAACTTATAAGTAAAGCAAAGTAAAATGTTGTCTTTCAGAAATGCTTTGTTCATTTGTGCTGGAACTAACTTCTACTGCCCAGTACCATCCTGGGCTTCCCCTCAAGCCTGGATCCATCTGAGGTGTTTTCCAGTCTCTGGTGGAGATTTTTCTATGACTGATGACTCAGGCTTACTCTCTGGGGACTTCAGGCTTAATGACAATGTTCCTTGTTAAAAGCAGTATATAGATAAAATTTAAATTGTACATAAGCAGTTCTTCACCTCTCAGTCTTGAGTTTGGTTTGGTATCTACTGCCAGCCCTTTGGGGACCCTGTGGCCTGTCTGACCCATGTCACTCTTCTGGTGCAGTTAGGTCTTTCTCTGGTTGTTTCAGCGTCGGCTGACTCGCAGGAAGCAGCATGAGCTCATGGTCCAGCTCCAGAACACGGCAGCCCAGTCCCCTACGGCCCCGACCAAGCAGTCCCTGAGACCGCCGGAGCGTCAATGGCGTCAGGACCGAAAGCGGAAAGAGGCCCAGGTGAGCTCTGGCTGGTGACACACCATCAGGACTCAGTGACACTTGTGTCCTAGCCCTTGTGACATCAGTGCATGTATTTAAAAGTAAAAATTTGGGAAAATGATTAAATAAATAAAAGGCTCTCAGTTGTGTTCCATGGAAATGAAAAATTTTGAGTTTAAGTTTCATAAATATATTTATGATAGCTTGTACTAGGTATACCTGCAGACAACCTTCTGCGCTACATAACGAATCGTGTGGCTGCAGCTGAATACATCCAGCACACAGACTGGGACAAGAGGTCTAGTTGTTCTTCAGCTGATCATCAGAGTAGATAAGTCACAGCATCCGTGCAAACAAAATGGCATGTTAATGGGAGGGGTCAGAATGGCGAGACTTGTCAAAGCTCACGGGAAAGCCATGCCTGGATAAATAAGAGGTCAGCACAGCAGTGGTATGGAGAGAGGTTTCCCTGAAAGGATGTCTACCCTGTTCCTGGAGGAAATTGTGGGTCCTAATGGAACTTGTTAGGTGTAGCTAATAATGTGGCAGCTGTGTGGAAATGAATGTCGTGCCCGTTGAAGTACTTGGGCTAAGCAGACTGGTAAAATGAAGTCAGACTTTGGTTGCTCTGTCACTGCAGGATGTTCAAAGAGAGATTGCCCGATTTGAGAAGAACTTGAAAAAACAACTTCCTGTAGAGAGCCTCTCTTCAAGGTGGGTCATCTGTGATCAAATATACGGGCGATGCATGAAAATGTGAGTCCCTCATTTAGGTGTAAATGCAGAGGTCAGTCTATGGTAAGACAAACAATATCAACTTGGAGACCATCAACCACAGCGATTCAGCCTGGAAGTGGACAATCTTATAAAATGTTACCAAGAGCAGTACGAAAAATAATAAAACAAAGTAAAGGTCATAATGTGACATTGACCAGCCTCCCATACAGCACCTCATGTCATCGTACATCCCTGAAGCGGATGACTGTGATCAAAGGGCAACCAAGAAGGAGAACCAAGCCAGAGAGATTTTTAGAATTCTGTTTCTTATTTAGATGAGTCTGATGCCCTTTTAAACCTTTTTGTTCATGAACCATATTAGCCATAAGATCAAGGATAGTGATAGAAGTGCCAAAATATAGGAATGTTTTTCTGCTAAACCCAAATCACACCTTAAGGGAATCCTGAGGGATTCTAGAGAATCCCTGAAAAGATTATCTGTGTTGCCAGTTCAGGCAAATATAATGATTGTATACACTCAGTATATAACTCAGTATATACTTAGTTGGCACTGCATAAGGCACAAAACATACATACCTACTTATCCTACAGTGGGCTATTCAAAGTAACCATTAAATATGTTTATAATGTATCCATCTTGGACTGAACCCCCCTTAAGAATGGGACCTATTTCGGGTCATGACCGTCATGTCAATGCCAAAAGCCGTTAAAGCTGCTGGATTGAATTTGGCATCCCATGTGCTCACTGGATTCACGTACTCACTGGATCCCATGTGCTCACTGGATCCACGTACTCACTGGATCTCATGTGCTCACTGGATCCACGTACTCACTGGATCTCATGTGCTCACTCGATCCACGTACTCACTGGATCCCATATGCTCACTGGATCCACATACTCGCTGGATCCCATATGCTCACTGGATCCACATACTCGCTGGATCCAATGTGCTCAAGGGATCCACGTACTCACTGGATCCCATGTGCTCACTGAATACATGTACTCACTAGATCCCATGTGCTCACCGGATCCATGTACTCACTGGATCTCATGTGCTCACTGAATCCACATACTCACTGGATCCCATATGCTCACTGGATCCACGTACTCACTGGATCCCATATGCTCACTGGATCCACATACTCGCTGGATCCATGTGCTCAAGGGATCCACGTACTCACTGGATCTCATGTGCTCACTGGATCCACGTACTCACTGGATCCCATGTGCCATATGGCTTCCCCAGCGAGGGCCTACAGCCCGAGGAGGTGGCCCTAACCAGCAGTGAGTATGTCTTGAAGATCCGCCAGCGGTTGGAGTGTGACGAGGCGGCCCGGGAGCAGCGAGAGAGGCGGCGGAGGCAGGCGCTCGTGAGGCAGCTGCAGGCCCATGAGGAACAGCAGGTGGCCAAGGGCTTTTCACTGAGCATGTTAGCATGATGCTAATGTCCTGTAGCAATCCACCCTATTTTATTCACTTTAACAACAACCTTCGGAGCTCTTTGCATAATTCTATAAGCTTTTATTGACAGTTATGAATAATGTAGACGAGCAGACCCAACCTGGATATAGAACCTAAACCCTTTTGATGACAGGTCTAGTCCTTATGCACCGTTCTTCCTACGCTTAGTCCTTCCTGATTTATGGCTCTGCCATCCCATCTAGCCCCATTTCGTAACCGGAAGAGCTTTGCAAACCCTAACTGTGCACCTCCTGCAGGAGGCGATCCGTGACGAGCAGCTGGTAGCCCGTCTGACCCGGCAGACCAAGCAGGAGAGGCGCATCGTCGTGCAGCTCATGCAGATCCATCAGCAGAAGGAGGTCCTGCGGCAGAACCGGATTTTCCGGGAGAGGCAATACCAGGAGCAGCGCCTGCGGGACTTTCAGGAAGCTCTCGACCGAGAGGCGGTGAGGCACTCAATGCTGGGGTCTAAGGTCACTGTGGGGTAAAGTTGAAGGGATACAGTTTTTTATGGCCGTGGTTGTAGTTGTTTTCTAAGAGCATACAGTGTGGAGTTCTCCTCCGAGGGCTTCATCGCTGCCTTTGACCTCTCCATCTCCCACTGAAACGTTTGCAGGCCCTGGCCCAACAGGCCCGTTTGGAGCACACAGACGAGCTGCGCAGGGAGAAGGAGATGCATGACTGCATTGCAGCCGAGCGGGCCCAGGCACGGCACAAGAAGCACTTTGATGCCTGCCAAGACATCCTTGGACAGATGGTGGACCTGGCCACTCGGGTCGGGGAGTTCCGCTTGCTCACTGGAAAGTGGGTATTATCTATCTATCTATCTATCTATCTATCTATCTGTCTATCTGTCTGTCTGTCTGTCTGTCTGTCGGTCGGTCGGTCAGTTGGTTGGTCAGTTGATCATTTTATTTTATCAAATATAAAGTCGGGTGGCATAGTGATGCAGTGGTTAGCACTGTTGTCTCACACCTTTGGAACCAGGGTTCGGATCTTTGCTATGGCTCTTTGTGTGTGGAGTTTGCATGTCTTCCCTGTGTTATTGTGGGATTTTCCTCCGACTACTCCAGTCTCCCCCCACAGTCCAAAAACACACTGAGGTTAACTTAATTTACCAAATTGCTAGTAGGTGCGCGTCTCTGAGTGAATGGCGTGTGAGTGAGCCCTGTGCTGGGTTGCCGCCCCATCTTGGGTTGTTCCCTGCCTTGCGCCCGTAGCCTCCGGGATTAGCTCCAGACCCCCCCCCCCGTTCGGAATAGGATAAGCGGTTTCAGAAGATGGATGGAAATATATAGTCAACTATTTTCTTTTCTGACTGTCAAACATGTAATAAGGCATCAGATTTAACCTGCTGTTGTTGCAGCCGGATCCCAGCCAAGCTGATGCGGGAATGGAAGGAGCTGTTTTTCCATGGTACGCCACTGTATGAGGGGGGTGCTGTTGAGAATCCTGCCTCGGAGCCCACCCAGGAGCAGGCCAGAGAGGCAGAACAGCTGGAGATTCTCAACAACCAGGACTACAATGAGTATACAGTGGGTGTTTGCATTATTCTTGCCAAAAATACTATTTACAGAGATGGGGAGACAGAGCTGTGACCAAAGATCTGCTACTGCAGAGTTTCTGTATCCATCTTGCACGCAAAACGTAAGGGTGCTTTTGTCCTCTGATGCAATACATCAATGTAGTATGTTACTGAGAGCAGATATTTATTGATATATTTCTCATTTTCAGTCTATGGTGGGCGAGTGGGTGTGGCCAGGGGAAGGTGGTAGCAAAGAACCTCCACCCAACAACTGCATCCTTGCCCATGTGGTGACCCGTCTGCAGGCCATCGTAGAGACCCCTAAGTTGGCCACCCCTCCATCCTTTGTCCTGGGCTTCACCCTTAAGGCCTGTGTCCTGGGAAAGCCCTTTGCAGGAAAGACCACCTGTCTTGCTCGGATTAACCAAAGTATGTCCAGCTCGTTCCCTCGGACCTTCAGGCCATTCTCTGTGTCTTTTCCCTGTTATGTGTGTGCAGTGCACGTACCGTTCTCTGTTCCCCTTCCTAGCCCACGGCATCCATGTCCTGTCAGTGAGCGTTCTGGTCCAGGAGGCTCTGGAAGCCTATCGGACAGGAGAGGTAGTCCTGGGTACGGTTCTGGAGGAGGTCGAGGTTAGTATGTTGAGCCGGGAGCCTTGTGCAGAACCATCTCTGTGGGATTCGCCATCCAGACACATTCATCCAGACACGTTCTCTTCTCAATATCAGCCTCCAGAGAGCAGAGTCTCCTCCAGTGAAGACTGTGAGGAGGTGAAGAATGAACAAGGGAAAGGGCAGGACGTGTCTGGGTCAATCGAGTCAGGTGCTGTGCGTTTCCACACTGCTACATTTTCATTTAAAAACCGTTTTCAAATGAAAACAATTTCCATCCATACAGGCGTTTTCACATTGTTTACGAAAGTGTTTCCATCCACAGTGAAACTACGGTGACTGTTAGTTTCTTTTTGCACAAATATCCAGCAGTCACGCTGTGTGACATGCAACTTAGGTGCACGTGGGTCTGAAAATAGGTCCAAGGGAGAACGGAGAAGACTTTCTGGGGTGCAGACACTAGTGACCGTGGAAATGGAATAATCGATCTGCTGGTGTCCCGAATTTATCATCATTGTGCTGGTACCAGACATTGTACTGGGATTGGAATCTGCGATACTAACCATGGTATTAGATCGATTCTGATCCAAAGAAAATCTGTGGTATCACCCTTTTCTACACTTTGCTTCTATATAGGGTGACCACTCAGACAATGAGAAGTTTTATCTAGCAAATCAGAGAAGGCTACATGATGAGTAGGGACAAATCAGGGAGCTTTGAGCGTGCGCCTTCTCATACATCCACACTGCAACACTAAAGCGTATGTAGCTCTGAACAGTGCGTTCAAATGTCTCCATTTCTTGGAGTTGAACACTTAAGGGTGGTGTGGATGAAAGGCAAAAACCGACACTAACGTCTCAGCGCTTTTAAACAAAAACGTAGCAGTGTGGACTTAATTCAAGAGCATGAATTACTCATTCGAGAGCATGTATTATTCATAGATATGATTTTGTCTTGTAAATCTCAAATGATGACTGTTGGTGCTCGACTATAGATCCAGACTCAAATAGCACCATTATAGCTGTTTCCAAATCAGATCTTTTCTCTTCATGGTTAGAACATTATATAAATAATCAGGAATACATCACTGAATGGACTTATGAAAGTGTAGCTGAAAGGCATTCCATGTGGCATGTCTCTCCCAGGCCTCCTTTCCCATCATTTTCAGCAGCACACGACCCAGAAAAAGGAGCCCAAATCTAAGGTACCCCAGTCACACCTAATTTGATTCCTTTCTCTTTATCTATATTCACAAGTTATATACACACGTTTTCAGACATTGCTGAAATACACGGCTTGCCCATATACGCAGATAACAGAGACAGGCGCAGCATGACATGCATATTAAACAGAACATACAAGCATAGATTGTTGATGATCATGCAGCTTTTCATGCAAACAGGGAACACGTACATGCTAATCATGACACTGCCTCCTTCAGCTCTCGGTAAGGGCCCAACAGGGTGCAGCAGCAGAGAAGGTCCTCAGGAAGGGAAAGGCCATCCCTGATGAGCTCTTGGTGGAGATCGTCGTGGAAGCCATCAGGTCAGACTTGTGGATATTTTGTTTATTGCTGTTTTGGGGCTGTGTGTGGATCTGTGGTTTAGTACCCATGACTGGAAGGTTGCATATGTCTTGGCCGGCAGCATAATGCTGCCATTAGCCCTTGACCAAGACCCTTCACCCTGATTGGTTCAAGGGTGCTGAACACTGGCCAATCCTGCGCCGTGAGCACCCAGCCTTGCTCTCGCCTAGGTGGCATGGCCAAGAACATCATTTGCCCATAGGAAGGAATAAAGCAACTTTTCCATTTTAAACAGGCCCAGTTATGCATAGTCTAAACATTTCTGCAGCACATCTGCAGACTTGCTTCAGGACAGCTTACTTTCTTTTAATGCCTTTTCCTGAGTATAAGTAAGTGAGAGCTGTAGTGAGGAAGGGGAGTGTCCCACACTTGAAGGCGTCCCACACCAGCTCCTTCTGGCCTTCCACAGACGGGTTCCTTCCGAGTTGGGCTGGATCCTGGACGGGTTTCCTGTACACTTGAACCAGGCCAAGCTTTTTGAGAAGGTTCTGTGCGGGTTCAGCTCAGATGATGACAGCAAGAAGCAAAGGAAGAGGGAGCCCAACCTTGCTGTGGACCCGAACGCTCTGGACGAGGCCCCGCCCCCCCCACCAGTGCCGGATGTGGTTTTGTTGCTGGACTTGCCTGATGATCTGGTCCTTGATCGTTCTGCAAAGCAAGCATGTAAATAAAGTTGTTATGCATCATTTTGTAGCAAAACAGACCATCTATCAATGGGTGGCGTCTTTCATAAGATGTTCTCAAAGGTTATAGCACAATCTGAAACCCCAGACTTTACAGACTTAACTCTAACATGCTCCTACAATATTTATGTTACTATGAGAAGTCACCTAGCATGTTCATTTGGGGTCAAATTGACCCCAGGGTGGGTGTGAGAATTAAAGGTTTTTCTGGGGCAACCCTGTGAATGCAGAAAGTGAAAGATGCAGATGAACAGCACACATTACTCCATGAGTCATATGCACTTCTTAGAATTTAGGCTCCGAACAATTGGAGACATTAGACATGGGGCATGGCAGTTATGTTTAATTATTCATTTCAGTTTTGGGATTAATAATTAATTTGTAACAGGTCTGCACTTGACAAACGGTAGCAGCAGTGTCACTGTGTTTTCCCTGCAGTCGAGCAGGGTGGTAGCGGGCCAGCTGAGGAAGAGTCTGGGACGGAGGCAGCTCCTGCAGCAGAGGAGGAAGCCTCAGCAGAACCGCAGCACAGTGAGAAAGCAGCAGCCCTTAAACCAAAAGGCCTGGACATGAGCCAGGTCCAGCACAGGTTAGCATGTGGGAAGGCTTTAGGTTAGGCTGTGCTTGTGAAGGTCGCACCTCATGACTTAAAGATGACATCCATAGTAATCTGTGCTCTGCCCCTGGTATGTGCCTTTGTGGGTTTACCACACCCAGACTCGCTGCTTTCCATGGCAACTGGCCCAAACTGGAAAAATGGTACTCAAGACGACAGGATATCCTGGTGAGAGTGAATGCAGAGGAAGAGCCAGACGTGGTCTTCAAGAAGGTGGAGTCCATCCTCTATAAAACCATGCTGCAGCAAGCCGATGGTGGTACGGGTAGGATATTCCATGTGATTTTATCTGTTTCCAGCTTTATTTGTTAGTTTTTATTGTCTGCCTGTAATGTTCTTACAGTTACTTGCTTATAGATGCTTTTGTACGGTGACCTTGAGTGACTTGAATAGTGCCTGAAATTAAAATTGTATTGGTTGAAGATAAAGGATTGACAGGTGTGGGTCAGGATCAGGTAGGTCATCCTGGATAGGTGTGGATCAGGATCAGGTAGGTCATCCTGGATAGGTGTGGATCAGGGTCAGGTAGGTCATCCTGGAAAGGTGTGGATCAGGATCAGGTAGGTCATCCTGGAAAGGTGTGGATCAGGGTCAGGTAGGTCATCCTGGAAAGGTGTGGGTCAGGGTCAGGTAGGTCATCCTGGATATGTGTGGATCAGGATCAGGCAGGTCATCCTGGATATGTGTGGATCAGGATCAGACAGGTCATCCTGGATATGTGTGGATCAGGATCAGGCAGGTCATCCTGGATATGTGTGGATCAGGGTCAGGTAGGTCATCCTGGATAGGTGTGGATCAGGATCATGTAGGTCATCCTGGATAGGTGTGGATCAGGATCAGGTAGGTCATCCTGGATATGTGTGGATCAGGATCAGGCAGGTCATCCTGGATAGGTGTGGATCAGGATCAGGTAGGTCATCCTGGATATGTGTGGATCAGGATCAGGTAGGTCATCCTGGATAGGTGTGGATCAGGATCAGGTAGGTCATCCTGGATAGGTGTGGATCAGGATCAGATAGGTCATCCTGGATAGGTGTGGATTAGGATCAGGTAGGTAATCCTGGATAGGTGTGGATCAGGATCAGGCAGGTCATCCTGGATATGTGTGGATCAGGATCAGACAGGTCATCCTGGATAGGTGTGGATCAGGATCAGGTAGGTCATCCTGGATATGTGTGGATCAGGATCAGGCAGGTCATCCTGGATAGGTGTGGATCAGGATCAGGTAGGTCATCCTGGATATGTGTGGATCAGGATCAGGTAGGTCATCCTGGATAGGTGTGGATCAGGATCAGGTAGGTCATCCTGGATAGGTGTGGATCAGGATCAGATAGGTCATCCTGGATAGATGTGGATTAGGATCAAGTAGGTCATCCTGGGTAGGTGTGGATCAGGGTCAGGTAGGTCATCCTGGATATGTGTGGATCAGGATCAGGTAGGTCATCCTGGATAGGTGTGGATCAGGGTCAGGTAGGTCATCCTGGATAGGTGTGGATCAGGATCAGGTAGGTCATCCTGGAAAGGTGTGGATCAAGATCAGGTAGGTCACTTACGCTGTCAGTCCTATGCAATTATTTTAAAAAATGCTGTAGAACAGAAAAGGGGTGTAATATTTTCCGTGTGTAATTTTTGTCATGTGACATGCAGCAGGGAGTCAGGCTGAGGATGTCACAGCAGCGTCTGCCCCTGAGGGTCCGGATCCTCATGACAGGGGCACCAGCACCACCGAGCTTCCCGCCTACCCGCCTGCGGATGTGGCTTATGTGGATGAGCCGCTACCTAAGGTCCTGGTTCCACCTTTCCTGGGGAAAATATGCCAACACTTACTGCACTTGTGATACTGCTCCCAACTTTAACCCTTTTCCATGGTTTTGGCTAAGGAAGGCTTGTATTTCTGATTACTGTGCTTCAATGTAATAATGACTATGCCACTGGTGACACATAGCAATGCATCCTCATGTATTTCTGTGGTGATCCTTCACCAGGAAATCCCAGAATACCTTGCTCCCCACTGGCAGAATGTGTGTACTTCATACGTGACCAACATCAAGACCGTGATGCAGAATGTGCGTGTCCAACGCAGCCTGATCATCCAACACCTGTTCAACATCAGGTAAGAATTTACCTCCATTTCCGGTTGGCCTGTTGAGATATATCTTAATCTCCTGTCATTTCGGGTGAGAGCTCACATGGCCTTCACTTCCACCACTCATCCAGTAAGACATACATCTGTACACAGCCCCTTAGTTGTCATAGTAGAGAAAAACATTATCCAATAGTAATCTGTGCTCTCGAATGAATAATTTGTCCACTCATGTTAGAAATTTGTGCTCTCAAGTTAGTCATTTGTGTTCTCGAATGAATAATACATGCTCTCGAATTAGTAATTCATGCTCTTGAATTAATCATTTGTGCTCTCAAATTAATCAGTTGAGCACGCATGGTAGTATATTGTGATCTGAATTTAGTAATTGCAGAGCCTCGCTCACCTTATGTTAAGACTTCAAACTTTCCTACAGCTTGTGGTAACTCTAGTGCTCAAATAACTATGGGATAATATTTATCTGTTACGACATGGAAACAAAAGAGGCAGGAGCAGACGTGACGACACATAAAAGGGTGTTTATTTAGGGAATGGAACACGGCAAACCTAAGTGGATCTACGGGGTCACACAAAAACGAATGCTAGTGAGGAAGCACTTACTAGTCGAAGGGAAGCACTGGAGCACATGCAAGGGTGACGTTAATGACCGAATTGGGGAATGCAGGACAAAATGATGCACAAATGGTGGAGCAGACGAGAGGCATCTGGGGTTATCCACACGAGGGCTGTAACAATAGGTAATACTAAACAAACAACTAGGGGGCAGGAATGCGGTGTGTGACACTATCATAACACCTAAGGGGCTCTGCATCTCTGTACCACTGTTGAAAATCAGACCAGTTGTTGGGAAATGGTTGCCGTTCTGGGTGCTTTATCATACTGGACTTGAAAAGGGCATCACTGGGGGTTGTGACAGGGTGCTGTTATTTGGGGTGGGGGATTTTTCTGTGCGATCTCATTGACTGCCTCAGCGTGGTTATTGTACTGGGTGAGTGAATTGTGAGCACGATGACCATAGACACTGAACAGCGTCTCTGAAACGTCTGCCAATGCCACTCTTGTCTGCGCCGTGGTCCCAGAGAGGAGTTCAAACAGTACCTGAAGAGGCCAGATCTGAAGCAGGAGTTTGTGGTCCAGTGGCAGCAGGAGTACAACAACATCCCACGGGACATGAGATCTGATGGGGAAACCAAAGCGGAGATTCACCTCCGTCTGGATGTGAGATAACCATGATGACAGTCATTAACAGTACAGACACAGAGCTACATGCATGAAGTGATGAATATGTAGGCAGCATATTTATCCGAAGCATCTCCCATATTTTATTTTTTAGTAGAACTGACATTCAGACGGATATTTGCTCAAGCACTTTAGGGTTCAGTTTCATATTCACAGTGTTCTGTGCTGCTGGGATTTGATCCTGTAGCTGTTTGGGTAACACAGTTTATCGTTATTCGCCTTACCGCCTTTATTGGTGGGTTATTTGGTTTCGTTTATGCCTGTGACCTCCTGCCCCGTAGGAGCTTAGGGAGCGACTTTGGGACATCTGTGACCAGCGCAGGGAGGAGGTCCGGCGAGAACAGGCAGCCATTGAGGGGTGCGGCTGGATTGATGACCACACGGCTATGCTCATCAACCACTACTCCGCCCTCATGCAGGTATGCACAACCTGGGGGGGGCGGACTCCTTCTACAGCACTGTGAGAGGCTGGCATTTTATTGCAGATATCGCTGCTGAAGGTGGGAAACCCATTTATTCAGTGTCCAGGCAGACATTGCATTAGTGTACAAATTTCATGATAGAATCAAACGTGTTTTGGTTAATTGTTCACGATTTAGGTTCTTTTTCCTTGCAAACATGCAGAAAACCACTTTCTTCATAATTCTGTATCATATCCGCAGGTATCTTGGCTACTGCCCTGTACATTTTCCATCACTCACTTGAGTGTCACATCACTTGCAGTCGTCGTGCCGCCCCTGTTATATGGTCACAGCTGCCTCCCATATTTTCCAGTCGTCTGTTAAAGTTCTCACTCACGTGTAATTGTACCTGTTTGTACGGCTTCACATCGCTGGGTGGGGTGGGGTGGGGGTGGTGTC
>JABFEB020000040.1:5430715-5449340 GCA_019775895.2 Stomatorhinus ivindoensis
GTTCCATGGGTTCTGTGTGCTCAGTGTATTCCCTGGATTCTCTCTGTGTGTTCCCTGGGTTCTGTGTGCTCAGTGTGTTCCCTGGATTCTCTCTGTGTGTTCCCTGGGTTCTGTGTGCTCAGTGTGAACCCTGGATTCTCTCTGTGTGTTCCCTGGTTTCTGTGTGCTCTGTGTGTTCCCTGGATTCTCTCTGTGTGTTCAGTGTGTTTCCTGGGTTCTGTGTGCTCAGTGTGTTCCCTGGGTTCTGTGTGCTCTGTGTGTTCTCTGGGTTCTGTGTGCTCAGTGTGTTCCCTGGGTTCTGTCTGCTCAGTGTGTTCCCTGGATTCTCTCTGTGTGTTCATTGCATCTGTTTCAGGTGTGCAGTTTTTTTTCTTTTATTGTTTAATAAATCTGAAACAAAGCTGTTTAAGAACTAGTGATCCTAATGATTGTTTCTTCACCACATCTTCTATATCCTCTCTCCATCACCACCCTCCTCCTCCATCCACCCATCTCCCCATCTGTCCTCCCTCTCTCCTCCTGCTGCTTGCATCCGCTCACAGGGACCGCTTGCGTACCACCACCAACGTGCTGGGGGACTCCATCGGAGCGGGTATCGTGGAGTACCTGTCCCGAGATGAGCTTGAAGACAATGACGTGGAGATGGGCAACTCAGTGGTGGAGGAGCGGCAGGGGAGGAAGCCGTACCGGCTCATCACCCAGGATGACTACACGAAAGCGCGCAGCAGTGACTCCAAGATGTAGTCCTGCCTACACTGTGAGCCGTACTCCGCACTGCACACGTTAATGCAGTGTGCGCCCAGTCACGCGCTTCTTCCCAAATCCAGGGTGTGCAGTGGTTGGGATTTTTTTTCTTAATAGTCACGACAAAAAATACTCGTCCTTCTAAAATTAATCATCATTTTGCTGTAAAATTACCTAGAAAATTTTCAGCAGCAACATAACAGCACCTGGCACCCAAAGGGAGACCAAAAGAATCCTGGGAGATTTTTGAGAAAAGTGATTGAGATACCAGTGTATTTGTGCAGATTTATTTATTGTCCTATGCAGATTGTGTTTCTCTTCCTGAAAACACCTTTCTGCTTTCATCGATTATTTAATGACGGGAAAGGTAAATAAAGGATTTGCTCCCCAACTTTAAGGGGAGTTATGAAGGACACTGTACAGCAGTCAGGTCAGTTTTTTTCTAAGTGGTTCTGGGTGATGCAGCTGAAACCCTGCTGAGCAGCACAGGATTCACCTACGGGCCCATGACACATTTGATTGTATCTGTCTTAATAAGTCATGGATTTGAATAGACATTGGTGGATTTTCTTTTTTAAATAGGTTCTGAGAAGTGAATTAGAGTAATGCTGCATTTGCTAAAGGTTGTACAGTTTGTTTGTCCCTGCAGTGGTTAGGCCTAGATGGTGTCATTATTTAGGATTAATCTCCATCCTTTTCTCGTATATTAGCCAGTCACATAGCAGAGGTGAAGTGGACTCCTTATAGTGTGCACTTGAATTGTAATGTGACTTTATTGTGTCACGCGAATATTTAAAGACCCAGCTTGCGCTGCATCAAACTTCAAGTTGACCTTAACGGTATTATAAAGGTTTCTTTTGGGCATCAGACTGGCGGTACATCTTCTAGACGTCACCCTGGGCCAGAGCTGGCTGTAGGATTGTCATTCGGTGACTCCTTCAAGTCTGCAGGCTTTGTGAGGGTTTCAGCTACCTAGGTGTGTTAATACATGGAATTTTCCACCGGAAGAGTCTGGAGCACGATGTAAAGATCTGGGAATGAGGTTGGCCTGCAGTCAAATGGGCCGCGGAAAAGCCTGCAGCTCTGGAAGCATGAGGTGAAACCGCTCCTCTGAACACTGCTTCACGGAAGCCCCGCGGGCCCAGAGGACAGCAGCACGTGTGTTTTGTCGGCGTGTCAGGGATACTTTGCCCTTGCTGCAAACATAAGCAGGCATAATCCAGAAAAATCCATGTGGCCTCCATGCTGTTTTGTATTGAGCTTCCCAGATGGTACGCTGCCTTCAATAGATATCTTACTGACTTGGCAGCAATTTATAGGTCATTTTTGTTAATTTTTTTTCTATCTGTGTTAAAGATAAGCAAGTTTTGCAATATGTGTTTTTTCAAAGACTGCTTAATAATTTTTAAGCACCTTAAACTCAATGATTCATTATGTCTAATTAAACAGAACATGCATTACTTTAAAAAAGGAAAGCAAAATAGACCAAATTAAGGTATTGTCTGGGTTTTGCATATGTAACATTTCTTAACAGGTCTTTAAATGTAAGTGTGGGATTAGGACTGACTATTTAGATGAAAAGTGCTGACCAGTGTAACAGTGGCTTTCCCCCACTGGTAAGAACATGCCTCTTGAATTGGATGAAAATCAGCTATTTGTCCAACGTACCACTGGATATACCAAGCAGAAGCAGAAGAACAGTGGAACAATCTGTGAGGTGTAAGATTATTGCAGTAGCCAAGCCACAGTAGTCATAGAACCAGGGAACCAGGAAATAGGTTCTCCCTCACACACACAGTGTGCCCCCACGATTCAGCTCTGCAGGATCGAGTCCTCGCTATACAAACGGACCAAGTGGCTTCTGCTGAGCAAGCGTATAAAATGAAGATCCTTGTTCACATTAGCTGGTTTTCCTTACGTTTCTTTCATCAGTTTATCTAGTTTGCATCACTATTCTTTATTCTTGTGCTGCATTAGATGGATTCGGTTCAGTTTAATGTGGATTCTGTGATGCAACAATATTCTCTGTGCAAAAATATTTAATAAAAAATGTTCTGTGTTTTACTGTGTGAGTAAAGTAATGCTTTAAAAATCATGAATGTTGACATTATATTGTCCTTTAATGTTTTGTTATTTTGCAAAATATTGTGGTGTGTACGAATTGTGTTGAAATTGTTTATATAGATATTGTAGATACTAATGTATATAATATTTAGAGTACATTAATAATGATTTACTTAAGGATGTGTGGCTGTAAATTTTAATGTGAAAAATGGAAGGTCGACACCTACCCATCAGCTTTCTAGCACATCATGTCATGCCTGTATAAGACATAATTAATGGACAATGTAACTCATTCTTTGTTTTTTTATTATGTTAATTGTATTCTGGCTATTTTGTCAGTAGATATATAAAAATATTAATAAAATGAAAACAAAAAAATCACGTTATAGTTGGCTCTGGTAAATTCAGTAGGTAATGCTTCACTTCATTAACTTTTTGCTCAGATGAATTTAGTTTCGAACCAAATTATCACCACACTGCATGCGTAAGAACATGTGTAGCGTAATTTAGCACCATGAGTGAGATCCTTTGATGCTATTCATTACACTAGACATGAAGGTTCTGATGCCATCCCAACAAGTGCCAGACATTGAATCAAAATTCACCTGGTTGGTTTCAACAAATGTTGAATAAACTAAAATGCACATTCGTAAGTTATAAGAGGCTTGGGATAAACCTGCTGACAGAATGAGCCTGTTGAACAGGTAATATGCCCTCACTTGATAAGACTGTACACAGACATTGTAGTCTGCTGGCTACAAGATGCCCAAGCCAAAAGCAGCTCTAGGGACACTGGGGGCCCCAGGCAAAAGACTCCTTGGGGCCTCCAACACACCCTGCCTGACATGGTCAAATTTATGACCATTATTTTAGCGTTTAGTCTAAATTAATAATATCAACAAGGAGAATGTAATGAACACAATTCCTTTATTTTCACTTTACTGTGAAAAACACAATACACAAAAAAGCAGATCTGTTGCTGCAATGTACTATGTAATCAGCTCAGCTCGGGCGGGACTTGTCTGTCCTGTCCCTACACCTCTGCCCCCCAACAGTCTTTCTTTCTGTCAGCATAACATTAAACATGCTGAGAAGTCACATGCAGATCGTTTGTGTTTTTCACCAAATGAAATGTACAGTATTGTATTGTATAGAAGGGCTACAGAGAAAGGCTTCTGAGAAAAACGTTAATGTATGCAGTTCTTTATATAATAGACCAAAACTAAAAAACACCAGCTGTTATATGGATTTAAGTGATAATGTTTTGTAAGTTGCGTGTTCTTATTGTGAATTACCAGTGTTTCTGGATGCATCGCTGCTACCATAGAAAGCACTTCAAACCTTTAGCCCAACTCGTGCTACATCTCAAACTTAGGCTTTGCCTCCCTCTTCAGGACACTCATGTAATGACACGTTGGTGATTTGTTTGAAACTTGGGGTCGCGTGACGCAAGTTACGGCGATTAATATTGTTCTATCAAGCCGTTTCATTCTTCAGAAAAAAATCTATACAGTAGTAAGCATGGTTCATATGCCATGCAAAGTATGAACAGTTACTTGGTGTATAAAGGAAACTTGACAAATGCATGAAAAACTCTCTCCAAACTCATTCTGGAATCCTCTCCACGAGCTGTCAGAGGTACTCCATACACTCATATATGACATGCTTTGACATATGCCACACTACTCAGATCAAATGCCTTTTCACCATTGCTTACAGAAGAAGTTAAGATGATTAAATGGTAATATGTCTTGTATGGTTTCAGAATAGGGTTTTGTTCTGTGTGATTCCCCTAAAGTAGCGGTTCCCAATCTTTTCATCCCCATGACCGGTTTATGCAACACAAAAATTTCCCGGACTGGTGAAAATGCCAGGTTGGGGAGAGGATGGCGGTACCAAAGGATCAATGGGGGATCTTATCATTTTAACCACTTCCATTTTTTTCCACATGCGAACATAACGGGTTGTGAAAAATTATATATAGTTTATTTTCGGAAATTAACCAATGCCTCTGCAAAACACCCAGCTTTCTGCAGCCTGGTGGAATACCGGCCACAGACTCCCAACTCACCGAGGGATTTTTCGTGTGAAGGCTGCAGGTTACGTGTGACCACGAGGAGACCTAAATTTATGCCAGTATTTTCCAACCCGGTCCTTGGGGACGCACAGACAGTCCACATTTTTGCTCCCTCCCAGCACCCTACCAAAAACGTGGACTGTCTGCAGGTTCCCGAGGACCGGATTGGGAAACACTGCTATAGACTAATGCTGCTCCACAGTAGACAGCTTCACATGCCGGAATCGGATTCTACAGGCATGAGGCATCGCTTCCTGTTGTGGGGTCATTAAAGGATGACTCATGCCCCTCCCCCCACAGGGTCACAAGTGCATGCAAATCCCATATTCACAATGGCTCTGCTATGCAAGGAACAGAAAGCCACACATGCAATGGTGACAAAATGATACCATTTATTATGTTTCTCCTCGGGTCTCGTCAACTGTGAAGCTTCTGTCATTCAGCCTTTATCAGTCTTTAATTTAACAATGCTGACCATGAATCCACAAAAGCCGCTTTCATTGCCTATCTTTAGTTGCATTTGTCTTTCAAGGCTTACACAGCTAAGTACGTTACTAATCACCACATAGACTCGCCACTAGGGGGCAGGTTTCTTCTAGTAATAAATGTTTAGTTTGCAGTGAATTTGTCCTCCAATTTTCAAACCGATCACATGTCTACAAAACTAACTCCATTATGAAAAATTCCATCTTTCAAAATTGTGTTATATGATAGGATAAGAGAAAAATCTGAGAAATCTTCCCCTTAAATCATAACTATATAAATATCTATAGAAAAATGTTTTGATATTATTCCATGTAGCATTCCTGAAACCATTAGCATTCATTGTCAGAAACACACACACACACACTTTATTGTTTTAACTAATTTCCCCCCCCTTCTGAGTGTTTTCCTAGTATTTATAGCCTTATTTTGTACATAACAATCTAGATTTTTTCTTTGTATACAATGAAGTATGTAATTGCTATAATTGAAATTATGTCACAGAATCCTTTTACCTAGCTTACAAAAACAAGATAAAAGTACAAGCAGAAATTAGTGGGACTTGATTGTCTTTTCTTATGTGTACTAGATTACGAAAATGCAAGTGTAAGGTATAACTATATTGCTTATATCACAATCACTGGTTAAAGATTCTTTGACTTGCTAAAATATAAGATCAATTGTTTGTAATAGATAGATAGTTTTATTGTCATTATAAGTATAATGCGATTTAGTTTGGAATGCACCAGCAGATGCACAATATACAATAACACAATAGATTCTGCGGCAAAAAGCAGAATCTGAGAATAATTGTAAGCAGATTCACAGAGGTAAAGTTTTCAGTGGTCTAAATGCACATGGGAGTATTGCATCAAAATTTGCGAGATCAGTGCTGTGAGTTCAGTAGTATGATGGATGTGGGGTAAAAACTGCTCTTCAGCTGCGTTCTGCGAGTGTACAGGGTCCGGTAGTGTCAACCAGATGGGAGAGGTGTAAAGAGCATGTGTAAGAGGTATTTTTGAGTTTGTGTGAGAAGTTTGTGTGAAAGTATTAGTAATACTTATTAAGTTTAGGTTTGTTTTAGGTCATACAGAGGAGTGAGATTTGTCCACTATACAATACAACAGATACAACCTATTTCAGAGTGTAAAGCAACAGTCTTTAATTGCTTCACCCTTATTTATATGAAAAAATCCTACAGTATGTATGATTCCTTAACCAATACACCACATGTTGTGTCCTAGCACAAAACTTCAGGTTCATTTACAGGTGGAAATATCATATGTGTAGAGTTGTGGTTTTCAGCTTGTTTTGGAAACAGATAAACTGACAAAATACTGAGCAGGTTATCCGGCTGCACCTGGAAGCAGTGGTTAGCATGCTAACGTGCACTTTTCTTTCATTCATTTTCATTCATTCTATTCTGTTTGCCTGGCTTGGATTCTAAACAGGGATGTACTAAATTCCTCTGGATTATTGATATTCTACTGACCAATGCAACAATAAAAGACAGCTGCGATGGATTAGACAACAGCAAACATGTTCACATTCTGCAAACAAGTTGAAAACAGAAAAAAATCAGATCAATACACAGACCATGGGGGTATACACACATTGGAGTGCCAGAACAAATGAACATCATGTTTCAAAACTGAACTTACAAAGCTTTATCCATGCCCTAGGCTGCTTGTTGCTCAAATGCCAGCTTCATAGGTATTGATAGGAAGGCAACATTTCACCTTGAAATGGCTTCATTTTAAAAGCCAGTCATAGATACAATGCATCTTGGGCATAGGCAGGATAATTATTGCATAGATCAGCAATTCTATGACTGTCCTTTTCAGATAGACATACTGCATTTACCACACAACGTTATACCAGCTTTTACCCGACATGTTACAATGGCAGACAAAAAAAAACAAAGGCAACATCTTCATAAAAAGGAGTTCTTAATAGTCAAATACAATGTCCCAAAATACACAACCTGTGGATACACATTTAGATTTTGTCAGAATTTTGTCACAAAACGCATGAAGTTGGAAGCTACATGATCAGCAACACTAGAACTATCAGAACTATTGGATTTTGAACAATAAGTATCCAGACAACGATTTGACTCCTTTGCTGGGTGCACTTCCCCACTGTACACGGAAAAAGACGAGCTAGTGAACGGAAGCGGATTCTTCAGAGTCATAGCCGATTGGTTCATCCAGAGAGAGGGGGAGTTTGCCCCCCTGCAATTCTTCCGGTCGGCATTTTGTGCAGCGCTGGGGGGGGGAGAGAGAGAGAGGGAGAGGGAGAGCGAGAGCGTGAGTGAGTGAGTGAGAGTGAACGAGAGCGAGAATCTGAAGTAGATCCGTCTTGACCATCTCGGGTGTCGTCATATTTTTTTTTTCCTCCCCCAAAATACCCAACGATATTTTTCTCTCTCTCCCGCCCCCCCTCCGCCGTATCCTTCCCCTCAGGCGTGAAAGAAATCGGCGAATGTAGCGGTCAGAGGAGTTCCCCCCTCGGTTGCCGCCGTTCGAGCCTACATGTTCTCTGCGAGGCTGAAGAGGGACGGACCTGCCCGAGCCGGATTGTTGTTGTTGTTATTCGCTGCTTTGCACAGTTTCTGCGGAGCCGCCGCGAGAGCGACGCGAGGGGAAGCCGCGAGAGCAGCGCGAGGGGAAGCCGCGAGAGCAGCGCGAGGCCGGACTTCCAACAATCTTTTTTTCTCCCAGTTTTTAATACCCCACAGCCAGAGGTAAACGGCCGGCCGGCCAGCCGCCCGTAAATGCACAACGGCGCCTTTATCGCCGCCTTTGAACGTTTCCGTTGCCTGCCTTAGATGCCATTTGAGGGGAAATCATCGCATTGGCGGGTCGGATTGTGTGTCTTCTCCTTTATGGTTATTTTGCGTTTTGCCCGATGGGAGGCGTCGGGCCGCTGGTATGCCTTATACGTGGAGTCCGAGGATCCAGACAACCTGGAGAGGCCAAATCAGGCCGCTAAGAAACCGTCCAGACGCCCTTTAAAATATTTATATCTTCGGGTAAATAACCGGTGGTGTTTCTTCTCGCTTTTTCGGCAGATTTATCGTTCGTGTTCGAATTCGACGGCTATTCCGACGAGCGACTTAGCCAGTTAGCTGTGCTTATTCTAGCTCGTTAGCCCACCTTCCCCGTAAAATGACTTTCACCAGGAGACTTAAATGAGTAAAGCAGTTACAGAAGAGCAAAAACGATTAAAGTCGTGAATCATGTCTACCATTTGCAGGCACGTACACGTGAGCATGTTTGATTCTTGTTTTTCGTTTGACCAGCGGTGATTTTTTTTTAATGTCACTTTGCCAGAGCCATGTCCTACTGCTGAATAAGCTAGCTAAGCTGCAAGGCAGCCCGTCCACCAAATATCCTGGGAGCGATCGCGACCTTCCTCTTATCTTTTCATAATTATTAGTGGACTAGAGGACGGCGTGGGCCACTTGAGTCTCAGTCCTAGACCATGAATAATTTAGAGTTTATTTACGGACCGGTAGTCCCAGCTTAGCATTGAAGCAGTGTAGCTACCTAGCCGTCCAGTTGACCTAACTGTGTTATTTATTTATTTATTTTTGCAAAAAATCACAATCATACGAGTGTGAGGGGGGAGAAACTTCTCTGAAAAGTTACCGGTGTAACAATCGTTGACGCTAGGTGGATGTGGGCTTTTTAGCCGACGCAATCAGCAGATAGCTGGGGGGGGTGGAACACTGACATTTTGTTGTTTACAAGTCTGATATGTGTGGCTGGCACACGCAGAGTACGCTTTTAGGCAGCTAGCTGATCCAGAGGACAGCACAATGAAGAATAAAAGAGAAATCACGGAGGGTGCAAAGGCTGATGTACTTGACCGGCTTGCTGGCCACTGTTGGGAATCAGCGATCTTATAATTGGAGATGCATTACCCGGTACCCTTAAAATAGTTTCGTCTTGTATCACAGAGAATAATTTATGAACGTGGATCGTGGCCGGATACCAAACCGGAAATAAACAACCGACTGGAGTGGCGTGTTCGTGCGGCCCGCCATGATAATGCCATTTTGAATTTCACCAGGTTTTCCCCGAGCTTGATTTATCTTGAGAAATGTAGTCGCACTAAACTAACCTGACAGAAGCATTTGTCAGTGTGTTACTGTTGTGATGGCTGATGGGACGCCCTCGGACCATGGCGAGGTGTCAGTGTTTTGTCGTACTCTCATCTGAGTTACTTGTTTAAAAATCTACCAATATATGGTCATGTTAAGCGGTCATGTTCACTTTGGTACCTTTGTAATAGCGCAACATATATTACTTCTAATGCAAATTAATTTTATGGGAACTGATATGCGACAGTGCAATATTTAGGGATATATTTCCGTGTAACCGCGCCGCTGTGTGTTTTTCTGAGGGGTTACCGATGTCTTTATTTACTAACTTTAAAATGTGTTGAACCCATGCGCTCCGTGTTATAGCTAAGTTGTTGGTTTAGAATTAGATACACATGCATGTTTATTATGGGGGGGGGGGCTTTGCCCGTCTTGATTGAATAGCTCTCGAGTCCAGGCGCCGGCCTGTTTCGCAAGTCGTCCCCCCGCCGGTACCTAGTCCGCCCGGCCCATACCTATGACAACCAGCAGCTTCCTACGTGGGGCAGCCGATCGGCACCCGGGCCCTCCCGTTCCGTTTGCGTCTGGGGTTTCTTGGCAGCTTTCAGGCAGGATAAATAGAGCTCAGACGAACCGGTGGTAAATGCGACTTTTCAGGGGCCCCCAAGCAAACCCGGGGACGTGTTGGAGGATGGTTTCCCTCAGTAGCTAGATGATGGTGAGAAGGCTAGACAGCGGGCTGGTTAGCCGCTGGAGCTTTCCTCGCGATGTAGGCTGGATGCCTGGCTCGGTTTTGTCATTTATATAAATATCAAAAACTGCACTAAGGATACGTGTTAAAATAATATGTTTCTCATGTTCGACGTTTCTGGTATTTTGCAGGTAGTGCGTTATAATGCGTGTTTGCGACTTGGGGAAAATAGAAGAGACGAGCCTTGAGACCAGATAGCATTGAAAATGATTGAAGTTCGCTTGGTGTGGACAGATGAGCTGTTTTAAGCCTGTACATTGCACATGCAACATCGGTAATGAAAAGGTCTCTGAACTACAGTAACAACAGAACAGGAAATGTATAGGAATGCATCCTGGGCTGTTCGGGAGCGCGCTGTATGTATGTATTTGAAACTAAATTCTTTGTATTTAAGTAGTTTTAGCAAAGTCGATGATTTGCTGCAAGGTGTGTATAACATGGTAGCCTGGAGCCTAGCCGCCACGCACGGGATTTTAGCGTTTCGTCTGTATTGCATTGCTCTGTTGTGTAATTCGCAGGTTTAAACATCAGCGTACTGTGGTTGTAATTTTGACGCGTGTGCACGCAGGTTGAATATTTAAGAGTTTAATTGGATCTGTGGTGATTTTTACTTAAGCGGTGCCTTGCAGCAGACAGACTTAGTTCCTGGCGGTTTGTGTGCGCGCTGGTTTTTGTTGCTCCCTCAGCTACTTCACTCATTATTGCATCTAACGATGGTTGTTTCCTGAAAACGTTTGGGATCCGTTCAAGGGTTTTAAATATGCCGACATACACTCAGCTCACCGGTCCTAAATAGTAGAATTTCATGTACTGTCCGTCCATTAAAAAATACATTTTTTAAATATTCAAAGCTCTGTGAATGCACCTCTTTGTAATATGCAATTCTTTTGTATTAAAAGTGTGTGTGAAACACCTGCTGTCTGGATTATGTCTGTGGTATTTAGAGGATTGACTGAATTTATAGGTAATGTCAAGCTTGCTTAATTAAAAGTAAGATCAAACTAAATACCCTTTCATCACACAATTGGGAGAATGTGATGTTAGCTGCTAGTACTCACTCATTCAAGAGGACCATGGTGTGTTGGGTTTGGCCCCACCTGAGCTCCTAATTGCTCTATTTGGATGATTACTCGCTTCACCTGGGGTTTCAGGTATAAATCCAACCCTAATTAAAATCTGTTCTAAAACTCACAGTACACCACCCCTTGAGGACTGGAATTTGATACTCCTTTTCTCGTGAGATGTAGAGAAGCCGTGTGCTGTTTTTTCCTTCTAGAACATAGAAATTTTAAACATTTTAATAGAAAATGTTTATTTTTAAAGTAATGTATTGTAATAATTTAAACACCAGTTTACACGCGTACAAATTCACTTCCCAAATTCTCATTATTTTCTTATTTGCAACTGTTGATATTCATAAGCAAATTTTGCAGCATTTCAGCTTAATACACAGTTTGAGATGGTATTTTTTTTGCTTCACAAGACCTTTTAAACATTGGCCTGTACAGCCAGTTTGGTATGTTTGTTAAATTGTTGCTAATTGTTTATTAAGGTGCCTTAGATTTGCAAGCGCTTCTCAGATGCTATACTTTGCACTCCTTGAAAGTGATGGTTGCTGCCTTTTTGGTCAATCAGAGCACAGTTCAAATTGGATTGGGCTCCTTTCATTCATCTGAGAATTCTGTTTTAAATTAATATCAACTTATTGATTTTGACCACTGCAAATTGAGGCCTGTTACAGAAATTATGTTAATAGGAAATATTTTTATTCTGCATCATTATGGGGTGCAGTTTCATGTTACATGTTTTGATTGGTTTGTTATGTTGTGAGATACGTAATTACCCTATATAAACAAGTCTGGTCTGTAATTTTAATAAAAAGTAAAAGATTTTGAACTCTCATTAACTTGAACCTAAGCAGCAAGTATTAATGATAAAATAGCTACCTGTTACCTCATATTTAACATTGGTGCCTCTCTAGATTTGGGTTTTGGATACATGAGATGTAACCAAATGATACATAAGTTGTTTCGTGTTTTGTATAAGGGTAGTATGTATTGTAATTAAGTACATGCATCAGCAGTCAACATGCTTTCGGCCCTGATTTTTTAATTATTTTATTAACTGAAGTATTAAGTTATCTGTATTATTATGGACAAAAACATTGACTAGGGAAATTGGAAGATGGATGGATTGAATTATTTCTGACAACTGCTTATCTGTACTGGTTCTTGGGGAAGGTTGAAGTCAATCCCAGGCAATTTAGTGTACATGGTGGGGGTTTGCCATGGACAAGATGCCAGTCCTTGGCAGAACATGCACACTATGGGCAATTCAGAAATGCCAGTTCATTCAACTGCATGTCTTTGGACTGTGTGAAGACACTGACTTTTCCCAAGAAAACCTGTGCACTGTGGGCATTGTGCATGATCTGAGCGCACAGGACTGTAACGGGGCACATACTGGTTGTCGGGCTGGTATGCACAGTGAAAAGAATGAATATATTTATTGTTGGGAGGGAACATAGAGTCATAAGTAGATGTTCAGCATGAAAAGCATTGTGGCTGTGAGTTGGTTAGTCAGTCATAATAGGCATTTTGGTAACATTGTGGTTTCCTGATAAAGTACACCAGCACTGTAGTTGAAAAGACTAGGACTGTCTGTCAGCTCTGTTATACCGAACTTGGATATGTTGCTGGAAATGTGTCCAACTTGCTTACTTGAGACAACAAAATCTATGTTTGTGTACAACCAGAGCAAGGGCACTTGTTAAGAGCCTCTGCAAGTTTGCCTGTAATCGCAATGGGAAGACTTTCTCTTTCCCAAGAAATTCTGACCAGGCTAAAAAAAATAGTTATCTGGGTTTTTATCGCTGAAAATACGCAACTATACTTTGTAGTAAAGAACACAGAATTTAGACAGGATTTAGTTCAATGTGATTGTTGTGATGCACTTATTTTTGAATTTTTATTTTACACATTTATTTTTCCAGTGTATAAATAAGTATCTCTTAGGTTTTCTTATTCACACATTGAGACTCATTAGCTTTTTTTCTTACAGTTGTCCCTAACTGGCTTTGCAGTTTTAATAATTTCAAAATAATGTTTTCCCTCCTGTGTTGAAATTGCACTGACTCATGTACCTAAAAATGACATTTGTACCAAGCTGTGAATTGTTTGTGTCATTATGCTTCTAAAATGCATAAAGGGGGTGGAATTTGAACCCCCAGCCCAACTTTGAAGTTTAAAGGCCACAGTGCTACCCCTTAATAATGAGAGTGTACTTATTTTTCAAACAGCAAGTTTAAAACTACATGCAAAGGCTGATTGGCCTGAACCAGCTTTTTTGGTGCTTAGAAAGCGGTCCAGTGGCAATTATAGGTCTAAGAATTGTTTATCTGGGCCAGGTTTTCTGACATGATCTGAACCATGATAATTTTATGGAAAATCACTGATCTGAAACTGAATAAGCAAAGCTTCAGATTCTGAGAATAACTGTCTTATTATATGATTGTGCAGGACTGAATTCAGTCTTCTGAGAGTGAATCTCGTAGGTGCTAGTTTTGTTGTGCAGTGGCCTGATATACAAATTGGAGAATGAAATGGCAGTGAAATATATGTAATATATGTAAATGAGAAATTGGCCTAACGTTTCTGCTGTCCCTGGACCCAGCTAGCACAGTGATCATGCTGAATCACTTATTGACTCACTTCAGGGATGATTCAGGCTTTACACTCTGTGTAATCATTAAATTTGTCTGAATTAGTTCTTCTCATCCTACAAATTCCCTAACAATCAGAAAAATTTAACCCGGAGCCATTGTTTTTTGACAACTTTGTGGTGAAATTACACAAACTCCAGTCAATTTCAATGATGCATAAAATTCCTAAGTATTGGGCCTCGCTTTGCTTAGATAAGGTTTTGGCAACAATGGAAAAACAGTCAAATTAAATTAGGTTGTCATCTCAAGAGAGCATGTGTTTTCCAGATTATATAAAAATCACTTTGCCTGGAGTCCAGATATGTCCATAGAAACTCTAACTTTAACACAGTATATACACACTGCTCTATACTTTCAGACACTTTCAGAGGAATGTAAGTTCAAACCTCATGCAGGTAGATTTGTGGGGACAGTTGGGGTCCATCTCTGCCATCACATGTGAAACAAGGTCTGCCTCAAGTGGGAATGCAATACAGATTAGTCTGGATTGCAAGCACTTACATTACACCGTATTTACATGCATGCTCTGTACAACGTGTGTGTGTGTGCGCGCGTGCATGCATACGCAGAGTGATTTTTGAGATCATTGTAACTAGAGATGAGACCGATTCGATACTCGTTATCGGTATCTGGGTGACACTGGACAAAATTGTTGGATCCGATGTCAGGGAGTAAGAAACCTATCCGAAAAATTGTGAAAGTTCTTCTAGCCTTAACGCAACATACCGTAAACAGAAGTGAGGGTCATGTGATGACTAGTTGTTTAGCAATGTGTGTGTGTAGGAGCTGTCATTAGGTGCATTTAACATTCATGGTTTTGGTTAATCGTGAATTGGCTGTGAACAATTAAATGGGAATGACTGGAGTTTGCCCAAAGTTTGTAGTGTACTGAAGAAAAAAACAAAACTGCAGAGTGCAATATATATAAGGCTAATGCTGATTTTTCTTAAGTCTGAACACAGTAAAGTTTATACAAACTAGATGTCTTTGGACTTGCATTCTTTCTAAAGTTTGGTTAATTACTACTTAAGTATTATCTGTGCTCCAATGTGTATTTTGTACTGGGAATATATATGTACTTTTTGACTAGAAATGGTTAGTTATGTTTGATTTGGTAACAGTGCACAGTTTGCACTTTAAGAAACATTTCTGTTGATTTTTGTCAAAGTTGTTGCTAAAGAAAAAAGAACCAGACTTGTGTAAATTATGTTGCCCAAAGATTTCTGCTTGTAGCTTAGTGGCATACCTTTTTGTTTGAGCAACCTGACCATTGTATTTTCCTATTCTTGACTTACTCAGACAATATCTCTGCAACACCTAAACACCTAAATGGAGGTATTTTGCCATGTTAATTGAAATGTATTGATGCAATATCTCATTCAATGCTTAGTAGTTGATAAAGGGGAAACATATCGGCTTGGTAAAGACATCATGCCATCTCTAATTGTAAACAGGGATTGTAGTGTTTTGAGTGTCATTTTAAAAGCATTTTTAAAATATAATAGTTTGGAATGGAAATCGTGTATTAAGGAATTTAAGATAATTATCCAAATTCATAATCTGGTTTTCATACTAATAATGGGGGAAAAGTGACTAGTTTTTTCCATCACATTTTAGCTTGTTTAAGAACTTGTAGCAATGAGAAGCATTTTACATTTGTTCAGCAAATAATGCTTTTAGCATTTGAAAGTTGAAGGCAATATGATTCTTATGAACCTTTTACTATGGTAAGAGACCTTTTGTTTGAGAGAGAAATGCTTTCTGAATATATTACTCTCATTTTACTGTTAGTGTTCTGTGGGGTACTTTTATATTTTGCTATTAATTTATATCCTTAATACCAGTTGGGTGTTTTTTTTTTTAAATGCCATAGCCTAATTGGAAATCGAGAGAAAATCGTCAGTAACAATGTTTGTTACATATGCAGGTATGAAGGTCATCATACAGGGAAATAATTTTGCTCTGTTAAGCAAGAATTTCAGATTTTGCCCCATTAATACACCAAAACATGATTTGGTGGAAAAAACATAAATCTTTCATTAAAAAAAATCCTTTCATCGGTATATTATTTTTTTTATTGGAAGCATGGTAGTACAGTGCTTCTGGGAACATACCTTGCTCTTAATGATATTTCTTGGAAACCTGTTGAGTTAATTCTGAAGTGGGCTTTCTTGCTTAGGCATGGTCTGTATTTGGGGTCACTTTGTTAGTGACAGAGCTGAATAATCAGTTGAAAATTAGTTCCTTTTAAAGAGTAACCGCTATTTAATACCTATGAGGTATAGGGTAAATAAGTGACAGACTTACCTTTTGACAAAACATTTCACACTAGGTTTAGGACTTGCAGCAGTTGGCCGTGATTTGTGTTTGAGCTGTCAGATTTGTTTTTGCAGTAAATACACAGCAAGATAAATCTCCAGGTAAATACATTAGGGTATTGTGGAGAATGTTTTCGCAGCCAAAGAAAGTGTTCGCTTTTGGGCTTATTCCGTAAAATCCACACTGTTTAGGAGGTGAATTTGTTATAGTGAATTGTGTGTAAAATATTGTGGAGTAATGATTTGATATCACTAAGACACATTAGATGTCCCCAGAGGCGTCTGATCTGAGCCCTGGGTGGGTTCTAATTATATTTATTATTAATTCCAATTATGTCCCATTCTTAGTGTAACAAGCAGCTGTAAATCTGTGCATGGCTTTTCGCACACTTATTTTGAATTAGCTGTGTGAACAGAGAATTATGCTACCATAGGGATGGATGTAAATCGTTGGCAGCAAGGAACAATTTAATGCATTCAAGTAATCATTTTTTTGGATAAATTCAAAACATTTGTTTAACTTCGCTGAAAAGATGTCTCAAGTATTACCGTGGGATTTTAATTACATACTATTAATTTAATGGAATACAAAGAAAATAGAATCTCTGAATATTGATGATGATGATGATAATAATGATAATAAAAAAGAAGGATAAACAGTGTAAATTGTCAGAAGGCCAACTAAACTTTACTGACAAACAACATACAAAGGAAGCCAAGCCTTACCTGATTGGTGGGGAGGGGATGCTGGGGTAAAACTTGAGTTTGCTGTCATAGATTTGTGGAATGGCGCTTGTATTGTTTATCCTCTGGAAAAAGCTTGATCTGCAGGCCAGGTTTAATAACGAGTTATAAAAATACCGCTGCCCAGTACTGAGACCTTTTCTAAGTAGTGAATGATCTAGCCCTCCATTACAGAAAACGTCACATCGTCCAAAGCAGTCATCTGCATTATTTTGCTAAAAAATTTGATATATTAAACTTATATTGATATTGGCTGGTAGTATCAGCCAAAATGAGCACATTGAACAGATTTTTTTTTTATCGCTTGATACTGATATGTTAACATATGTCCTGTGTCTCCACGTCTAACAATCTTTTTTTTTTTTTACTTAGCTAGTAAGTTAGCTACCTCAGAATTTTCACCACGGCAGCCACCGTGCAACAAGAGTGGTGGTTTCCAGAGGCTTCTTAGCACAAAGATGATCTTACCCATTAGAGTGAGCTTTCTGTGCCATGAAACAGGGGTGAGCTTCCCAAAAGTTTCATAGCACAAAGATCATCATGTAGCATCTCCTTCACGAATATTAATGAAACTTACTCTGACATCTTGTGTTCCCTGCTACTTGCAGCACATGAATGCAAGAGCGTGCAGCCTGGCAGTAGAAGTGTCTTTAACAGTTTTCCCCCTAAAAATGTATTCTGATGTTGCATATCGATGCAGGTGAATCGGCACCTGAATAATCAATTAATCACGACGCGTCGATGGATCTTTACACCTCTGTGCTACATTGTCTCAGAATTGATCTAGGATGGGTGGTGAACACGTCCACATGACATGAGAATTGCACATGGCGTAACAGGGTTACTGGGGGCAGGGGTTTCATTTTTCTCAGTACGTGACTATAGTCCTCTCCTCCTCTGGGTAGGCTTATACTGTGATGAGAGAACATAACGCCTCACTTTACACCTTTATTACTGAATGAGGGAAAGGTGGAGTGAATGAAGACAAACCTTCCCTCCTTGAATTTGGATTTTTAACAATTGATACTATTAAATATTATATTATCAGCCCCTTTATATAGTAATAACAATCACCTGTTGAATTATTAATTATTCATTTTATATTAATCCCAGAAAATTTCACTTTTAGGTATATTATAATTTGGTTTCAGTGCTGACCAAGATGGTTTTTATGCAGTGTGTTCATTCTACCAGTAGAGTGTGTTTAACCTGTTTTTTGGTATAGCTGTGGAATTCTTTGCTTTTTATAGCACAGATGTTATCTGTGATTAATGACTGAAAATGATGAAGACAGAACTATGCCTTTTCAGGCTCTCCTGGGGGTCCTTGGCGGCTGTCCTTCGTGCGTAATGTGTTTGCATAACATAAAAATGGCTCATCCTGATGTGACCTAATACTAAAATTGTTAGAACTGACATATAAATATTCTATAGCGCTTAATGTTTCTTGTATTTCTGTTGCATTTGCTCCTTGACCTCAGGATGACCCTGCCCCCCCCATTGCTGGTATTTACAGTTGGACTGTTGCACTGTTAGCCCAGGCTTGAATTGTACTGATTATGCATAATAGTTCTGTTACTGTGTGATTTGGGGGGGGGGGGGGGGAGTCTGATAGC
>JABFEB020000040.1:5451024-5467953 GCA_019775895.2 Stomatorhinus ivindoensis
CCCCCCCAGCAGGACAGATGTCAGGGGATCCTTTTCTACGGTGGCATGTTTCTATAAGATTGGTTAGCCTGGTTTAACTCTAGCACTTGTCCTGGAGCCTGTTGCCTGTTCTGCTTACAACCGTTTATTGATTTATTATGAAGGATTGATGTGTCCCACTGTTGTTTTTATGCGTTTTGGGTTGCTGCGTTTCCTTCCTGAACTGAGGTGCCTTCCAGACGTGAAATACTGCTTAAATGAGTTTCTTAACTGAAGACTCTTGCCTGCGTATCATTAAATTTGTGTGATAACTACTGATGAGAATGTAAGTAGATGTAGTAATAAAATATTAATTTCATAATGATATTTTATTGGTTGCTAAATTATCATTTAGTGACTTTTTTCCTTTTTTCTGTGTCGTGTATTTTAGTATTAAAGAAACTAGGTACCGGCATGCACTCTTCAAGTGTCTTGGCAGCTCTATTGTGAAAGGCAGTATACAAAACAAACTAAATTACATAACAGAAGGATTGGATAACATGAAGTTAATTTGCTGTGTTTCCCAAATGAAATGCACATTGAGCATATTATTTGAATAAATACTTTTTAACACAGCTGAAATTATAGAATGTGAATTAATGGGTTAGTTTAGTGTCATTAGAATTGCATCAGTCAAGACTCATTAAGGCTGCTCATGGTCCTTCAGCTCCCTTGGCTCCATGCGTTTCTCCAGTGGCCAAAACACACGTGCTGTGGTGCTTTTTTAATTACCTAATGAGGTGCTGCAGAAAAATCTCCCTGCTCTCGTCTCCAGAGCAAACCACATGCCCCTTTTCCTCTTTCCTCAAGGAATTTGCCTTAGAGCGACCTGCCTCTTAGAATTTGAATCTCTGGTCATTATTTTTCACACACTCACACTCAAGATTCAGGAAACATGGTGGTAACTATGTTGATGGATGGATGGATGGATGGATTCCAAATAGAAAAAGCCATTCCAGGGTGTTTGTGTTGTATAGGTGTAAAACACATCCCACAGAAGTAGTGTCATGTCCAAAAATAATAGGCCATTTTATGGAGGCTTAAATGAGATGTCTACCACTAACACTTCTTCAGCATGATGGCACTTTGCAGACAGGGAGTGTTTTGTTATGCTAAGTTTGGGCAGCGATCCTAAAAGTAGGCTGGGGGGGGGGTTTCCTAAGGATAGCAAATGTTCATAGGACGGCATCAGATGGTGTAATCTGACTTAAACTGTTTTTAACAGCCTTTTAACAGCTTTTTATGTCCCCCTCTGCTTTAGGAAATCAGTTCAATTTGGTGTGTCCTGCTCCCCTCCCCCCCCAGCCCCATGCTTTTCATTTTAATTAAGTTGACGCCCAACAGTGTGCTCGCTTTTCTGTTAATGCCTGTTCGCAATTGACTTGTTTGTATTAAAACTGATAAAGTCAGTTTTTTCAACAGGCTTTGTTGAAAGTGCTGTGTACGGGAGGAAATGTTACTCGTTTCACACAGTACCTGGTAAATTTTGCCACTTGGCACAACCTTTTGGAGCAAGAGATCTGTGATGTTTCTGGAAGATTCCGTACAGAAAGCTGTTGGGTAATACTTAGGTGAGCCGGTTTTCAGGCAGCATTATATTGGATACTCTGGCAGGCACTTCTGACTTGGAGAGTTTGGATTATGTTTCACCTAGTTTGTACTTTGGTTTTTATAAAACTGTCTGGATCTCTGTGGTGGATCTCGGCTATGACGAGCAAGATTGCTTGATGATTGGCTGTTCTGGAGAGCTGATCTTTTTGCCGCCATCTTCGTTTTTGTCTCTGGTAACCTGCTTCGTTGATTCTTAGTTAAAAGCTCTTTTAATTTGCACCCAAGTCAGAATAAGTGGGTGTATTGTTAAAGGGAATTAATATACATTTTCTGTCAGTTAATCTAAAGTTCATATACTGTTTATTATGTATGTCAGGCATTAAGCTGTATGTTCGTATTTAAACTCTGCTGCTGCCAATCCTCCAAAACTGCTTTTCCCTTACAGGGTTGTGCTGAGTGCGGCTCTGTGTTAGAAATTGCCAGACACAAGGTGGGGCACCCAGGATGGGGTGGAACTGCCTCACAGGGTGAAGACTCACACACACATTAAGGGCAAAATTGAGACACCTAAACTGTCTGTCTTTGACATGGTGCTAGCATGGCGGGTTGAAAAATAGAAATGGACATTTTAAACATTACTGAAGTTTTCAGAAGACTGAAAATGTATAGAAACAGTAGATTGTCGTTGGAGCGAATTGTAAAGTAATTAGAATAGTTACACATTTCTTCGGCTTGTAAGAATGCTTAATGCCTGAGTGAGATTAATAAAATACAGGTACACTTTGATTTCTGTCTCTTCTTGATTTGTTTGAATTTCCTAATGCAAATTCCACTGAAGTTGATTGAAATGTAGGCTGGCGGTCTCTTGCCCTAGTGGAGTCAGGTTGCATTTCAGTCAGTTTGTAATGTTAGCATTTTGGTTTTGACAGAACTTAAACTCGCCTCAAAAAAAAAAGAAATTTCTTCTTGCATTTAATGTTCTTCCAAGTAGGATATGGGATTCTGCATTAACACAAGGTTTTTGTCCCTCACTGTGTTTTCCTGTCTCAGCTGGTGTGCAGTTTGTGCTCCAGGACGACGTAGAGGGACGTGAGCCTGGACTGCAGTGTTGTGGCTGTTCAGTCACCCCATTACTGTGTAATGCTGAGATGATAAATCGTGTTGTGAGGAAGATACTGGCAGGTTTCTGCCTTCGATACATGCACAGCGTGGTTTGGGATAGCGCTTCACTCGTCTGAGGTTCTCGTTCAGCAAGTGTGCACATTCGGTATTTTTTGTTTAACTTTGCAGTGTCTCCCTACAGCCTCATTTAATGAAGAGGTCATTGAGAAATTTCTGTCTACAGCCAGTGTGTTCTGCATAATCAGACTGCAGCTATCGGTCTTCTCATACATCTGGGAAACAAGTAGAGCAGATTTCCCTGGATGCTAATGCATTAATTTGTCGAAGGCAGATTGATTCTCCCATCTTGTTGGCTGTTGCTTGCCCTTGTAACCTTTGCCCTTTTTCTGACTTATGCAAATGATTGTGTTCGGTACATGAGTCTCAAAGCCACCACTGGAGGGTGCCAAAGTCCCGAGATCAGCACAGATGAGTTCTGGCAAAGGATGCTTCCTACAGTGTGGCAATAAGTGAATCCTTGATGGGCTGATCTTTATTCCCATAAGCCGTATTGCAGGAAGAATCTTGTGGATTTCCCTGGCCTACATTTCAGATTCGGTGACAGTCCTCTTCGTTTATAGCCACACTTTGGGTGTTTCAAGATGAGCAAGAGCCTCTGAAGGTTTGAACCGAAGTCTTTGATGCCAGCATGCTCTGTTCTCCAGCCAACACTGATTTGGCTCTCCAATATGATCATGTTGCTTATTAACACAGCTTTGACGGTGCTCTCTGGAGTCTTTCCTTTGCCACAAATGAATGCTTTCCTTTCATGTGGTGTAATGTGTGCAACAAAGTGTTTTTTCATTGTTTGGGATACCAGCTGTAGCTATGCCTTCTGTTTTCATCAGTGTCAGATGTTCATGGATTAATAACCTGGAAAGAGCTGGATGTGGCTTTAGCGTGGCTGGTGTTTGTTGTAAACACCCCCTTAATTCCTAGAGGTGAATGAACGTGGATGTCAGTTGTAACTGTTTCTGAAGTACACTATGGGGAAAACTATTTGTTGAGCCACACTCACCTTATGTCTGTGCATCTTTTTTTGGGTGTAAATATTTTTTTTGCCTGTCCATTGATAATTGCCTACTGAAGTGTGTTGTACTGCACAGAATGATGATGTGCTTACCATATGGCCACAGTGGAGTGCAGTGCTGCTCAAGGTTGCCCATATATGCGTTTGTGAAGTTCAGGTGCTGACGTCCTTGGACCTGCTGAAAAGATGCTTTGTGTTAACCTAATATGTAGCTTTGCAGATTTTGGGCTGTGGGAGTTGAGGCTATTGCAGATGTTCCTTCCTGTCTACCTTTTGCATTTTTTCCACATACTGCAACCTTCATCTGTCTTTGTCTGGGTTCAGCTGGGTCAGTCATTGTGTAAACAGTGGTCACTCATACTAATAAAATGAATGCATTAGAGGTGTTTACTGCCCATCAGGAAAGAGGCCCCTTGTTTTCCATGCATGTGAGTGTGTGATTAATTAGTGTTGGCTGTGCACATTAGTGAGAGACTAAGGGCCTGCTCCCCTGGGTGAGTTAGGCTGGAGAACTGCAGAAATATGATTCATATGATTCAGCATAATTATTTCAGGACTGGCTGATGATATCAATATGGAAATATATAATTCAAAAAAATAAGGCTTGGTTTTCTCAATAATTCTTCAGAATAACAGGCCATGTACGGGAGCTTCATAAATGTAATTGGACAGAAGTGAAATACAGCTGCTTAATTTCCCACATGATTCTGCCCCATTAACTGTCTGTGACTTAAATGAGATTTCAACAAGTTTGTTCACGTCCAGCTAAACTGTGATACTTTGTATATACTCTTAACAGCACTACAATTGCCAATTATCTCTGGGCTTTAATAAATGCTCTTAACAAATATAAAGTCATTTTAATTGGCACTTTTGCTCACTGCAGATGACGTTTCTGCTGAGTTCCTGTGACCCGCAGACAGGCAAAGCTAACCTCGATATGTTCAGCTGCAGCCTCAAAGCTTGTGTCTGAGAGCTATCAGCAGGAGGACAGTTCTGACTCACTCTGGCTCTTATCACATGCATCGCAGTGAAACTATTTGCCTGGGGGTGAACATTACTGTACTCTGTGGTGGAACTTGGATAATTCATCCTGGAAGGGAAAACAAATCTGTATTGATGTTACTGGTAGCAGGTTCTGCTGGCCTGGTGAAACAGTGAGATGAGCTGTGCCCTGCTCCATGAGCTGTGCATGAGCTGTGCCATGCCTCCATGCCTCCATGCTGCCACGTCTTGTACAGCAGCAGTTCCCAAACTTTCTTGGGAAGCCCCCTCTTTTGTGGATAAGATTTTCGTCCCCCCCCAACATTACAGTAACTCTAAAACTGCTTCATATGAACTTTTTTAGGGCTGACGCGATTAGTCAATGTAGTCGATGATGTCAGCACTGAAAGTGCATTGACATCAATATTTAAAATCGAAGCATTGTTTTTATTTTAATAAAATTACTTTATGATGTCTAAAACACTTCAATCCTCTATAACAAATGTTTTCCTTTAATATCACTGCATAATTATAGGAATAGGTAAAATCATCACAAAAGAAAAAGATGGTTTTACGATGTGCAAAGTGCGATGGCATACTACGCTGGTACAAGCGCTATGCATGAGCACCGTAAGAGAAAACACACAGGCGCTATTCTTGATTGCCAGAAAAGGCAAAACCACTGTGTTCTTTATATGTTGTATGTTTATTAAATTGAAATTAGGAAGGAGAGCTTTCTAATACCTTTTGTCTTTGTAGCTGCTAAATAAATATCCTTTAAATATTAAAGCCATAAAGTTGTATGCCTGCTGCATTAGAATCTCCATTGAATACATGTTTGTGAAAATGTATAGGTTAAAATCTGGGCTTATTCTATGTTGATTGACTGTGTCAATGTGTGCATTCATGCATGTTGGACTTGCTGCGACCAGTGTTGTTATTGTAAACAAACTCAAACAAAAATGGACAGTAAATAAAAGAAAACAATTCGTGAACAAATAAAAATAAAAAGTTATCTACTAAAAGTATCGCTACACACCACCTTGTTTACCTTGTTTAACAACAGTATCTCCCCCTTTTAAAAGATGTTGTGGCTGCTAATCTGTCACTTCCTTCATCACTTGTGTGGCAAGTGGCGTGCCCCACTAACTTTCTTAAACGTGAGCAAATGCCAAATTTATACACATTACTAACTTTTGGGCATCACAGTTCGCATCTCAATTTTTTAGGTATACTATTAATCGGCTTAACAAGTTATGTTAAGTATTGTTAAGTTATGTTCATGTAGTGCTGAATAGTGCGTGCATTATCTAAAGCCTTGCAATGGCATACAGTTTGCTGTCGTCAAAATAAAATTAACCTAAATGGTCAAGTTGATCTGGAGGAAAATTAATTGTAAAGATTGATTTAGATTAGATTAATCGATAAAATAGTTTAGTCTATAGAAAAATAGTCATTAGTGGCAGTCCTAAACTTTGTTAAATAAAATATAAATAAAATCAAAGTAATGTCTCAGACTTGCATATGATGCATCTTTATTCATATTAAATTGGGAAAAAACACCAGCACATAAAACTTGAACAAAGAAAACTTTAGAAAGTTCAGGTCCAGAAAGTACAAATCTAGACCAAGGTTTTGTTTCAACCATTCAGTTTAATATAGAGTAGAGATGGGCGATCCACATTTTTCCAGTTCCGATCCTTATACACAACTGCCGTTACTGATACCAATTCCGATACAAGACCTTTTTTTCCTTTGTTATACTTTATATGTTATTTTTTTAAGCTAGTAAATACAGATAGAAACATGTATGGCATAAAATATTTAATTTGGCTACTACAAACTTACATAACGTACTGTTCCACCTTGTTTGTTTTAAACGTTTTTGAGACATTTGCAGTTCAATATGAATGTATTCAATGCAAGTATACACAACTGGCGAATGCTTAAAATTTCTACATAGTTTTTCTCCTGTTGGCGTCAGCGCAGTTACTTTTGTTGCGATGTCAGCTCCTCTTGTATCACAAGCTGCAGCGAGTTCGCAAAACAGCACCATCAGTTAGCGACTCCCAAATCATCCATTGCTTTTTGTCTCGCAGTTACATGCGCAATGTTAAATGGGATTGTCCGTTAAACGCTATTCCCACCTCAAAACTTTATTTTACATAGATTGTAAATCGCTGTGCTGCTGGTTTCTGTTAAAAGCGTAAAATACTCCCAGATCATCACGTCCCATCTTGCACTCCTCGTACTGTGAAGGGTATGTGCGTGACATCACAGCAGGCCGAAGTCACTGTACTCACACCCACTGAGTAGCAAAAAGACTGAGGGGCAGTGTTAGCGTTCGATTTGAATGCCACAAAAAAACACATGTAAAATGGGAAAGAGCTGTTTTGCGATTGATTGCCAAAAACTAAATAAGTAAGTATAGGACGTGGATCAACCACGCATGGCCAATACCCGATCTGTCAAATAGGTCTGGATCGGCGCCAATACGGATCCGAATATCTCTAGAGTGAAAGTCACACAGTACTCAGCTGGTTGGTTTAAACAAAAACTTGGTTTGGATTTGCATTTTCTGGTCCTGAACTTTCCACCTCTACTCAAGTATTCTCTCTTCAAAACCGTAAACGGGTATAGGAGTACTGAAGACCAACTGGGTTGTGCTTATTTCTGAATTTAATTCCAACCATGGCAGAGCATTTCAATGGTAGCAAACTTTTTATGCACATTAAAAGAAAAAACAACACTTTGTTTCTGTCAATTTAAGAAAAGCGCTTTGCCTTTTGTCATGTTTGTACCTGTCGCTGCCATTCCGTGCAGTGTATACTGAGGTTTTTCTTTTTACGTCTTATGTGTTTTCCTACCTAAAGACAGCTGCGCCACAGACAAAATGACAAAACAATTTGCAGACAGACGTCACCGACAAAACTACACATTTGCTTGTTAGATGGATGCATGGTTTATGTGTTTGAAGCTAGCTCGATCAACATAATAAAGCCATATGTAATTACAGTCCGCACTGACTAAAGATACTACTACTGTTTGAAATTTGTTTCAAATAGTTAGGACGTGCCACCCAGTTAGGAAACCTGTAGACCAGGGTGGGGAAGCTGTTCCTTGGACAGCTGTTGTGGGTACGGGCTTTTGGGTTGACCTCTGTCGGCCATTGATATTGGTTGATTGAGGAATCATCCCAAACACTCGTACCCACACCGGCCCACCATGGAACAGGTTCCCCACCCCTTCCGTAGACTATTTGCTTGTGTTGTGTTGGGTAGTCATGACCTTGGAGACCATCATCTTTGTCTCTTGAGGTCTTATGCCCCATGAGGTCATCTGAAGCAGTTGGAAGTGTATTTAATTATGACAGTAACATTGCTTTGGGAACAGATTTTTTTCCCCGTACATGTGTTTTCTGTGTAAGATGCAGAATATTAAACATGTAAACACAGGCTGACTCCCCCCTTCTCTGTCTCGTAGTGTTAAGGAGATGTGAAGTTCGGTCAGACAGTGGCGACACTGAGCAACCTGTGCATCGACACAATCCCCGCCCCCACCTTCAGCATGAATGGGGATATGCCTCATGTTCCGATCACCACTCTTGCTGGGATTGCTAGCCTCACTGACTGTAAGTAGCCCCTGCGTTGCTCGTCCTGGCACAGCCAAGGTGCCCTGCTACGCTGCTGCCAGACATGCATGCCTGAGTTTTTCCTCTTTTCTTCACCGTTTAACTGGCACTCCAGCAGACTGTGTCTGATTCAGGTTCTTTTTTCCTTTTAATGTTGCTTTTTAATAGTGTGACTATAGTGATTTAGAGCAAAAGTGCCATTGTCTGATTTATCAGCAGTTTAGTAGTTTGCCAGTACTTTAGTTTGGTCCTTACTATACACAGGCACTCCCAAGTTTCCAATATAACCAGTATGATTAAGGGCGTAAATGTTGATGATATGACGCAAAGCTTAATGAAGCTGTCTCTCCCATCTTTTACAGTGTTGAACCAGCTGCCTTTGCCCTCTCCCCTTCCTGCTACCACCACTAAGAGCCTGCTGTACAATGGGAGGATTGCGGAGGACGTCACCTGCCTGCTGGGCTGCAGGGACGAGAACCTGGTGGCCCAGCTGGCCCAGAGCCTCAGCCAGGTCTCCACCGAGCACATGTGGGTATCCATCCGCTCCCCCTCTAACATTGGTCTCTGTTTAGGCCTGATATGCCTCTCCATGTGTTAGCTTTCATTCCAGTCAACCTGCCCCTCTGGTGCATCATGGGTAATGGCATTGCTAGAGGTGCACTGATCTGGTATTCGGTTCTGTATCTGTACCAATCCATACCCATTAGATGGATTCGGTATCGGATATATGTAACTGATCCACATATGGCACTTGTTTAATTTTTGGCAGTCTGCAAAATGGTAGGTCCTATGTCTTGTTAACTCGATGTGTATAATCGATCACACGACAGCTCTTTATCATTTTAGATGTGTTTTTGTGACATTCAAGCTGAATGTTAATGCTGCCACTAATTGGGTATGAGCATAGTGGTTTCTGCCTGCTGTGACATCATGTGCATACCCTTTGCAGTAGGAGGACTGTACGAACAGATGATAGGGTGATGATCTGGAAGTATTTTATGCTTTTAACAACAACTAGTAGCATAGCAGTTTGCAATATTTGTAAAAACAAAGCTTTGAGAAGTGGAAGTAGCATTTAGTAGAAAATCCCACTGACGTAAAGTTAAATATTCAACTTTCGACATTCAAAATACAGTTAACAACAGTTAAACCATATTGCGTGCACTTTTATATGAAAAGAGTCACTAGCTTGGGCTGTTTTACACATTCGCTACAGCTTGTGATACAGGAGAGACTGCGATCGCAGCGAAGTATAAGTGACGCTGTTGGCAGTGGGAGAAACACTGTGGGACATTTTAAGCATTCGCCACTTGCATGTCCTCACTTGGAATGAGGTGGAACAGTACGTTGTGTATGTTTCTAGTAGCCTAATTAAAGATTTTTTTGGCATATTTTTTCACTTGTATTTACTAGTTTAAAAATATTAATATATAAAGTATAAATATTGACATGTTATATTAAAATATTTAGGTAAAAAGACCTCGTATCAGAATCTGTATCGGTATTGGCAGTTGTGTGGATCGGAACTGGAAAAACGTTGATTGGCCCATCCCTAGTTATTACTCTTGCCCATCCAGCTCATGCTGTGGGTTTTCTGGTAACTAAATTACAGCACTTGGGCTCCGTCACTCATTTTTTTGCCTATTCTTCCAATATCCATGTCCATCAGCCAAAGAAGATACAAACTTTTTTTTTCTTCCCCCCACCGTGATGCATTTTTTATGGTAGATGAGTGTTTCAGTGATATTTATATAATTATTCTTTTAACTCATGTGTTTTCTGTACAGAGAACTGAAGGACAACTTGGGCAGCGATGACCCAGAGGGTGACGTCCCAGTGCTGCTGCAGATCGTGTTGTCCAGGCACCCTAACATCTTCAGAGAGAAGAGTAGGTGTCTGAGCTTGGAGACCATACTTGCCATCTCCACTGACTCCATCTGGCCATTACTTGTTCACTTGAGATGGCCACTGCAATTAGGGTTCAGGGGCTGGTTGCACAAAACACCATAAGTCCGAGTTAAGGTCTCATTAAAATAAGGTCGGTTCCTCCTTAATGTTTCCTTAACATTTTCTCTTAAGTATTTAAGTTTTTCTCCTTATTTTGGTCTTATATGTTAAGGAATCGGGCCGGCATGGTGGTGCAGTGGTTAGCACTGTTGCCTCACACCTCTGGGACCTGGGTCCGAGTCTCCGCCTGGGTTCCATGTGTGTGGGGTTTGCATGTTCTCCCTGTGTCATCGTGGGGTTTCCCCCGGGTACTCTGGTTTCCCCCCACAGTCCAAAGACATGCTGAGGCTAATTGGAGTTGCTAAATTGCCCGTAGGTGTGCCTGTGTGTGTGACTGGTGTGTGGGTGTGCCCTGCGATGGGCTGGCCCCCCGTCCAGGGTTGTTCCCTGCCTTGTGCCCATTGCTTCCGGGTAGGCTCCGGACCCCCTGTGACCCAGTAGGATAAGTGGGTATAGAAAATGGATGGGTGGATGTTAAGGAATCCCTTAACGGTTGCACAAAAGACCTTAGCAACCAAAATAAGAGAAAAAAAATTAAGGTACCTCTAACCGGACCTTAACTGCAACATGGCCGAGGTTATGATAATAACGAAAATGAACGAATCCCAAAAATATTGTTCCGCGATAGGGAGAGCCCCTTAGATACGCTTAATGACGAGCAATTGATTTTGCTTTAAAAATTTGACCGGAAGTCAATTTATGATTTGTCCGACTATCTACAGATGGATCACTCCACAATCCGAAGCTGTGCTCTCCCAGCTGTGTCGCTCTGCGGTTTTATGCTACGGGCTCGATCGTTCCGGGCTGTAATAGGCGATGTATCTCATGTGCACAAGTAAACGGTGTGCTGCGTCATTAGTTTGCAATAATGTCCAGTTAGTTTGCAATAATGAGCATAACTGTTGTAGTACAATATAGACTTAATTAATTTTCATTGCAATTTCCCCCCACATTCGTTGTTTTCTATTTGCTGTTATTTGTGGATCAAATTTACTTTTTAATATGTCCTTTCTTTTATTGTATTCCTCCAGAAGTATAATCTCTTCCTCCTCTGACCAATTTGGCTTTCCTGTCTTCTTTTCTCCCATTTTTTTTACTTTGGGAGTAACTTTGTGAAGCGATAACGGGCATCACAAGCAGGCGTGAGTGCAAGCATATTTTTAAATGCAGGAATAAGCAGAAATGCTTGATTTTTTTATTCCTGTGATCGCAAGGTTGCCGGTTCAAATTCCTTGGCCTGCAGAATGGTGTCATCATTGGGCCTTTGATTAAAGCCCTTAACACTCACATTCTCATTCTCAGCTATATGCTATTTTGGCCAGAAAATGATACAATAAATAACACATGTTAATGTAAATTGCACTGCTTTTTCTCTCTTAGGTATCATGCAACAGCCAATGATGCCGCAGTACAAAATCACCCAGAATTCCATGCATGGCAGCCCAGCGTCAACAAACTACCAGCAAGCTTCCATTTCACATAGCCCTTCCAGGTGCAGACCTAACCTCCGTATCTGTTTGAAGCCTTTTGTTGATGCTGGTCGTCCTGTTCTACTGCTCAGATCTCTCTGTACAACAGGGGCCTGGTCGATCACAGAAGTTTTGTTTTAAAGCTGCGTCTTTGAGCTGTCAGCCATTTGTGGAAGACCGTGCATCTGACCCCTGTAGCACCGGTGTGACTGTGGTGCTCCGTCTCTGGTCTCATTCCCCTGGCAGTCGCTTCGTCCCGCCGCAGACAAACTCCAGCAGCCGCTTCCTGCCACAGCAGAACAGCCCGGTGCCCAGCCCCTATGCCCCCCAGAGCCCCGCAGGCTATGTGCCGTACCCGCACCCGCCTAGCTACACGCAGCACCAGCAAATCCAGCAAGGTGAGCTGCAGTCCCTGGCCCACTGTCCGTCTCCCCCTGTGTTTCATACCTGATATTTTTGGATCTGGTTCGCAGTAAACAGACTTCTTCAGCCTCCAGGAAGCTCAGACCTTCTTCACAGTGACCAAAGACTGGTTTAATCCAGTTTCCCCCCTCCCCCCACACATACACAGCTTTACTGTCTGCCTCCCACGTATGTGCGCTTGTTTTTCCTGTGGGTTTAAACGTGTCTGGTTCTCAGCTGTCTAGCACATGCACACACACGCACCTGTGCACATGCACAGCCTGTGAGTACTCTGACCCTGTATGTGTGCATCTCTCTCTCTCTCTCTCTCCCTCTCCCTTTCCCTCCTCTATGCTCATAGAGCTGCATGGCTCCCCTCTGGTCTCAGCCCCCGCTTACTCAGGAAGCCCCCAGCGGCCGGTTCAGCCGTGCCTGGGTGGGCAGCCTCACCCCTCCCCCCAGCAGAACCCCTCCACCCCGACGTTAGGTAGGGTGGTGGGCCTTGACAGCCATCTTGCGTGTCTCATTTGTAGCCGTCATGCACCCCGGCGTCATACCCATCCGTCCGCCCCACGGGCCATCCTCTGGGTTTCCAGGTGCTTAGCAGTAATGAAAATAATGAGGCTTTGAAAGCCGTAGCGGGGGGGGACTCCTCTGCCATTTCAAGCAGTGCCTGTTTTAACCTCCTGAGAAATGATAAACAGCCGGGGGAAACTGAGGCGTCATTGATTGGCATCGTGCAGTGGTCCTGCCCACAGTCGGCCCAGAAGGCCCTGAGGGACGTGCAGCATTTCAGCAGACATCCTACACCGTGCTTAAATGGGCCACGTTATGGGAAAGTTGGGAAAGGCTTCAACAGGAGGGTAATTTTTTATGACCACCAGGGGGTGCTGTTTTTTTTACCTGCCTCCTCTCTGATTCTTGCTCAGTTGTGCTGTCAGCTGCTCACTGAGGGCTACGTGTAAAGCTGAAGGCCTGCAGCTCCCCACGGTGGATATCACCCCACCCTGCTCTTCACATCACACCTTTAATATCGGCTCATTTTCCCTCCGCGTCCGCCTTCCATCTTTCAGAGGGTTCCATCTGAACCGACATGGCTGCATGTCCCGTGTCCTGGCTCTGCCGGGTCGAACTCATGTTTCTGCTTGGTGTCCTCCTCCAACCATGCCCCTCCAGTGTCGGTCGCCAGTCCAATGGTGCCTGGGGGCCTGAGGAATATCCATGAGGCCAAGGCACCCGGGCCAACGGCAAGCAGCGCCGCCAACCACCACACGGACCGCCACGGCTCCAGTGATGACTACATGAACATCGTCCAGCGGGCGCTTGGCAGCGAGGTACCTTCACGTGTCAGTGTGGCCGTTCTGGCACGATGTCGTCGTAAAGAGTGCAGTAGCCCCATGGTGCCGCGTCTTTTCTGGAAGGCGCTCCAATAATTTTGAGCTGCCTTTGAAAATGAGCAGTCCCCCCCCCCCCACCCCCGGGTTCATTAATGAGCCAAGTTGGATGCATTACTGAAGTGGATTCAAGGGTTAAGAACAGACCTGCTGTTCAGTAATGCTGGATAGAAAATAGAAGGCTGACCTAATGTTGTAAGTAAAGTAGAAAGTATCCCATCAAGAGAGACATGTCCCCGGCTGTAGGTCTCTCCCTGTATAGTGAGCAGTGGCTGTGTGCCGTCATGACCTTTAACTCTCTCTCTCCAGGATGACCCTTCCATACGAAACGCCTCCTTCCCCCTGAGGTCCCCCCAGTCTGTGTGTTCCCCTGCAGGCAGTGACGGAACCCCCAAAGGTAGGTCCCAGCCAGGCTGTGCTCCCGTGAGCATCCGGGTGCTGCCCTGTGGTATCTCTCGGTCCCAAGTACGTCTCTCACGCTGGTAGGTAACCTTGCCCAGCCCTCCTTTGTTCCCCAACATCAACATTTCTCTTGATGAATGAGGTTCCTCTTATTTTTTTTGTTGTTGTTTTTTTTTTTGTTCATTTTTATTTTTTGTTTTAAGTTTTGCAACAAACGATAGCGAATGGATGGAGTGAAGATTATGAATGTCAGTGGGGGGTGGGCTCGCGGCCTTAGGTTTTAAGTACGGCCCCTGTTTTCCAGCTGCGTCCCGCCCTCCGCTCATCCTGCAGTCTCCGCCCCCCTACACCTCGCCCCACCACGGCCCCCCAGACCTCCTGGACTCCCCGGACCACAAGAAAAAACAAAAGAAACTGAAGATGAGCAGGGACGAAAGGGAGCAGGCTGAGAAGGCGGCCATGTACGACATCGTCAGCTCGCCCTCCAAGGACTCCAGCAAGCTGACCCTGCGTCTGTCCCGTGTTCGTTCGTCCGAGCTGGACCAGGCGGGTGAGCCGCTGTCGGCCGTGGAGCCTGGCTCCGACCTGGAGGGTGACGTCGCCCTCAACAGTTTTCCGTGCGGAGCGGCGCAGCCCCTGAGGACGCCCCAGGATTCTTGCGGGCCCCCGGCCTTGGCTCAGCAAGTGCCCGTGCTGCAGAATGCGGCAGCCCTCCCCTCCAAACAGCCTGCGCCCGGAGGCAGCACGCCCTACGATGAAGTAGAGATGGACGCGCTGGCCGAGATCGAGAGGATAGAGCGCGAGTCGGCCAATGAGCGGGAACGCTGCTCCAAGGAAGTACAGGACAAAGGTACGGAGCTGGCCTGCCTTATTAGTGTTTGCTTATAAGTTAGATCTAACTGTCAAAAACTGAATATACCTGGTAAGAACTTTTAGCTGTATGTTTAAATGGTCACTTTCTGCTTTGCAGATAAGCCACTGAAGAAGCGGAAGCAGGACTCGTTCCCACAGGAGCCTGGAGCTGGGGGCACCGCAGGGGCTACTGCAGCACCAGGTGGGGGCGGAGGGGGCAGTGCTGGGAACAAGCCGGCCCCTCAGGAGGCCAGCTCAGCGGGGAATGGGGCCAGTCGGCCGGCCCTGCTGGTGAGCATCGACCTGCAGCAGGCAGGCCGTGCTGACGGCCAGCCAGATCCCCTGTGTGTCGCCGCACCCATGCCGGCGCTCGAGGCCCAGCGGTGGCCCGAGGAGCCACGGGAAGGGCCCGCCGATGGCGCAGGGGCGGCCCAACTCGGCACGGAGCACGGCGGTGCCAGGGAGAGGCCGGATGGGCAGACTGATCGGAGGCCCGAGGTCATAAAGCAGCGGGTGGAGCCGCCACGACACAAGGCCTCAGATGGTAGGCCGGACGCCGGCAAGCACAAACACGAGTACCGGCGAGACTCTATGGGCAAGCCCCTTCCTGGGGACAAACGACCGGAGACCTCCAAGCACCGGCGCGACAGCACGGCAGACGCAGCAAAATCTCGCTCAGAACCGAGGACCCCGGATGCTCGGCAGAGGCATCGGCCGGACGGCCGGCCGTCTTCGTCCTCAGAGGCCCACTGGCGGGAGGGCCACGAGGGCCACAAGGGTAACGGGAGCCGGGACTCGACCAGAATTCCGCGTCCCGAAACGCCCAAATCCGGAAGCAGGGGAGAGCATGACTCCAGACACGGGAAAGACCGGGATCGAGATCGCAAGTCAAGGACCGATGCTGGCAACGCAGTCAGGGAGCGCCGCTCACCAGAAGACCGCCCTCGGCCTGACAGAGGTGCAGTCGACCATGCTGGGCGTTCGCGGAGCGACCGGCCCGGCTTCAGGCCTCTCAGTGGGGATGGGAGCAGGAACTGCCCAGACAGTCAGGGCAAGTCCGGGGAGTTCCCCTCCTATCTGCTCGGGGGAAGGTCTGAGGCACTGAGGAACTTTGTCATCCCCAAGATCAAGCGGGACAAGGAGGCTGTCGTGCCGGCGGGGGCCAGCGGGCTCCCGGAGGGCTGGATTCAGCCGCAGGTGAGGCTGGAGCGTATGGACCTGATGGAGATGGAAGAGCTCCACAAAGTACCCAAGCCTGTTGTGGTGCTGCAGAAGCTTACCTTGGATGAGGTGCAGAGGTTCCTCCGGGAGAAGGAGGACCGTAATGCACGGAGCTCCAAGTCCAGCAAGAACAGGCTGCCCTCAGGGAAATCGGGGAAAGGTAAGACAGGCCCGGTCCAGCGATGCCGTTTGGCGTCGCTGCCACCGGGGCCAGATGCACATGCTTCCATTTACAGTGTTTGGTCTCTCGGCATTGTGTGTGGGTGACACGTTGGGTTCAGCCCCACACGGTGCCCCTAAACATCTAACATCTCTGTGCTGTGGGATGAGTGGCCGGCTTTTATCACATGCTGCAAAGCATCCAGTAAAACGTGCGTCCATCACACATGTATGGAAAGCTGAACGGCTTTGTGTATAAGCTTATTATGGGATTGGGGAATCTAACCGGGAACCGTAACAACCGTTGCTGAAGTACAACATGTATTAATTCACCTTCAAAATGCACTAAAGACTGTGAAGAAATAAAAATGATCTTGCATGATTATATGTGTGTGTTGGCACTTCTCAATCGTCAGTCTGTCTGTGAAAAATATGATTTCTCTTTATCTAATTAAATGACACCAAATGGGTTTTGAAGGAGGAAATCATGGGTTTTGAAGGGGGCAGCATGTGGCTCAGTGGGCTAAACTGGTGTGCTTGTAATCACAAGGTCGCCGGTTCAAACCCAGCTTCAGCCTGTCTGTGGGTCCCTGAGCAAGGCCCTTGACCCCCAGCTCCCTGGGCGCCGCTACGGGTGGCTGCCCCTTG
>JABFEB020000040.1:5468053-5487317 GCA_019775895.2 Stomatorhinus ivindoensis
GGAGGCATAAAAAGGAATTTCCCCATGGGGATAAATAAAGGATTGATTATTATTATTATTATTATTATTATTATTATCTTTATTTCCCACTTGGATGTGCTTCCCCACATTCCCCATCCATTATCACTACCATTGCATGTATGTAGACATTTTTCTCACAACTTGGTCATTTCTATAGACAAATGTTTCTTCTGAACCGCATCCAATTTACCTAATGAGAGATGTTATAATTGGTGCCTGTCATTTGTTCATCATTGTCTGCTTGTTTGATTGTCCATCTCTGGCAAGTGAGGCCGTCTCTAGCTGGTACGAGATCCTTAGAAAAAGCTGCTCTTGCCGAGAATGTTCTATCCAGCAAGCCATTGCCAAGTAAGGGGTGAAAACCCAAATGTTCTGTATCTGGATGGCACTGGTCCGGGAGTTGAGCAACCGAGGCAGCAGGTCGGTGCCCCCCAAGCTGAGGGTTTGAGCACTGAACTGCTGTTTCTGGCGATGAATGAATCTCATGCTCTCTACTTGGAAATGGGGGGAACATCGTCAGCATGGCCTGATGTTAGGTGGCAGACTTGACTGGACCAAACAATGGTGTGGTGCCCCAGTGCCTGAAAGGGTAGCCCACTGTGTGTTGTCCTCGTAGTGGATGTGACGGCAATGTTTCTTTCTACAGCTATGAACTGAAGGGCGAAATCGTAAAAACACAAGGCTTTTAAGGAAATGTAGAGGAAGACCGGGGCTAATTTCCCTTCCTTATACCTCTCCTCTGTGCTGGGGCTCTCCTCTATTCACAGTTCATTGCCTCCATACAGTCACACGTATGCTTCAGCCATACTTTGTTCTGATGGATATTTGCCTTGTTTCAAAGAGCCGTTTGTGTGTTTGAGCTGCTAATGATGGGGCGGGACAGCGGGAGAAGCAGGCAGAGTACTGAGAAGAGCAGGCCGTGGCTTCGGCCCGTGTAACCATTAAGGACCTGGCTTTGTGACCGAGACTCTGTTTGGACTCTTAGATGAAAAGCTCTGAGATCCAAAGGTGAATGGCTTCAGCCGTGAGTGCTGGCAGAGCAGCTGCAGTCAGCTCTGCTCGCTGTCGCACGACGCCTGTGACTCCAGCTGCCCCTCTCATCATCATGACAGGAAACCTGACTACTCTTGTCTCCAAGAGCGCTGTGTGTCTGTGACTGGGTGCTCTCCTCTGGGGGGTGCGGTTCTGAATAGTTACCCACTTGTTAATATCATCGTGCCGTTTGAGCTGCTGCTGTGTTTCTACCAGAAAAAAGTGACGTCCTGATCCAGGGATCCCCAGTCGTGGTCCTGAGAGACCCCCAGTCTGTGACACAAATTGTAGATTTCCCTGCTTAACTGCACCTGCTAAACCTGGCAATTGGTTTGTGACCTGAATAACATGTGTTCGAGCATTGAAATCTGCAGTCTGTGTTGCAGACTGGCCCTCCAGTACTGGAATTGGGAACCTTGCTCTAATCAGTAGTGTGCCCATTCTTGCTATGTAGCAGGCTACTGGTTTATTCAGCAAGGTCAAAAGTCAGTGCCACTCAGCTGGCCATGCCTTAGTTTGCCACATTTGTTAATTACACCGGCATGTGGCTGCTTCACAGTTCAACTGGTTACAGAAACCGTTATCTTATGACACAGTGAGGTTGTGGCCTCTCCGCCATTAGGATGCGGAGCCCTTCTGCCAGATTGCCGTGTGCTGATGCACAGCAGCAGTGAAACGGCGTGCTGGTCACACGTGTCGCTTTTGTGCATAGTCTGTAGCATACATAGAACACTGGAAGCTTAGTCTCGGAAGCATGCTGCAGAGTCAACAACATAAAGGGATCGCTTTGGGTGCACAGTACTGGAATAAAGCAAGGAATTCATTTGCTCCAGGCTGAATGGCTCTTAGCAGGACCCTTCTTTGCACTTGTAATTTCCAGGTTTCCTGTTGCAGTCCATTTCCTTAAAGGTCGTGACTGTGTTATGTTTGCTGCACATGTGATTACCTCTACATAGTCCTAATTAACAGTCAGAGATCGCATTAACATGGAAAAATATTAAACCCCCAAAAAATTGAAATTCATAAATACTGCTATTGCCACTTCATTTTTCTCAGCTTTGATGTGCAATTATTTAAAGTACATGGTGTTATTTTGAAGTAAATCATCCTCAGATGACTGAGGGAGGAAGGGAAAGGCAAAGGCTGGTGACGTTTGTTGAGGAGCTGGATGCTCCATGTGTTCACCAGCGCTGGGATTTGCAGACTGCCAGCAGAATTTAAACTGGCATTTTCTTAATCCCATGACATACTGTGAAGGGAGGCTTTTATCCAGTGTCATCCTTTCATAATCGTTTATTCCAATTATTTTTTAAGCAGAAGATTAAAAGGAAGACCTGGGCCAATTTGACATTAACTTTTCTAATAAAAGTGAGCCGTGGTGGACAGAAGGGTCATTTACCCTTGAAATATTAGTTAACCCGTCAGTTAACGGGCTGAAGAAATCTGGGCGCTTTGTGTGTGGAAACTGTTTGCATTTGTAGGATACCATCAGTGTGTGAAGGGCAGACTTAAACTGAATGGCCTATATTTAAAATGTTATATTAAGAATTAACCTAAAAAGTCACTAGAGCAGTAGTAGGGGAATTTTATTTTTTTATGACAATATCAAGCGCTCAGGTATTGAAGTCAGTCATTTAACCATTCTAATGAAATATAACGCCTGTTTACTCACTCTCCAGCAGAAGGGTTAATCGTTTTGAGGGTAAATTTGTAACTTTTGTCCACTGCAATCCCCCACAAAAAACACTGGACTTTTGCTTCTGATAAATACTTGAGATGTCTGTTGTAAATTGTGAGTTAATTCATCAAAGTCAGATATTTTGGTGGGTCAGTTTCGAGATGCTAGTGCGAGCTCTGATTGATTGGACCACATTCATGAGCCAGTGTTACTTTTTTTTTCTTTCCTAATTGTAGGAACCAGTTGCACATAACACCAGTGGTCCGTAGCTCCACTGTTGCTGGGTTTCCTGCTCGGCCAGATCAGCTTCGAGATGTGACCTAAGATTCATGACCCACAATCCTCCTCACAGGTGGGATGGACCCGTCCGTGCTGAAGGAGCTGCCCCCAGAGCTGCTGGCGGAGATCGAGTCCACCATGCCACTGTGTGAGCGGGTCAAGATGAGCAAGCGGAAACGTAGCACGGCCAAGTACGCGGAGGTCAGCTCTGAGGAAGAGGACAACCACGAAGACATTGAGGCTGGAGGTGACTGTGAGTCCCTGCGCTGAGCTGGCTCTCGCCTCTCCGCTCAGACCTCGCTGCCCAAGGCTGATCCTCATCCTGCACCCAGCATCCAGGCGCTTGCACACACACTCACAGGGCTTCGGTTGCATCCCCACACAAACTGACTCGTCTCTTTAGCCAGCACTCCCTACATCTGTATATGTTTGTTACATTTATAATGCTCTGCTGTAAGCTCTGTTTTGTATGCTAATGTGAATTTGCCAGCTTTCTCTTGTGCAAGCAGTTTTGAAGTTCTGTGTTGAGCTGTGCTTGGTTTAATAGAAATTGATGTAGTAGATCTGCTGTGGACTTAGAGCTTGGGGTGGCAGCCTCTGTCCTTGAGGGTTTTGGTCCCTTCCAGTTAGCTTATTTATACCCTCAATGGCAGCAGAGAGAAAGGAAGACCAGCTGTTAAGGTCCTCGTGTCGCCGCCGTGTCGGTTGATCAGTCCTCGCTCTTCTCTGTTCCTCAGCTGCCCGGAAAAGACAACGGCGGGACCGAGACAAGACATGGGAGAGCGAGGAACGCGAGAGAAGGGGCTCCGGGGAGCACCGCCGCGGAGGGTGGGGTCACGATGGGCGCAGGGGCTCCGGCAGCCGGTACAGGGAGGATTCGGACGAGGAGTCTCCGCCACCCAGCCTGAGTGAATGTGAGTGTCACGGGTCAGCTGACCGGGAGCGAGAGCGTGCGCCTGCAGGGCTTGGGGGATCACCAGCTCACTCTCCTGTGTCCCATCAGTGGCCCGGAAGATGAAGAAAAAAGAGAAGCAGAAGAAGAGGAAAGCCTACGAACCCAAGCTTACCCCAGAAGGTATGAGTACTGGTCAGAGTCGTCAGTCTAGCAGGCTGAGTAATGGGCATGTTCATGGAAATGAACCGTTTCTCAAGGAAGGCCAATGCTATAGCTTATTAAATGTAGCGTGGCAACGTATGAGCGTTAATCTGCATGATGGAATGCCAGAGTAGGCAAAACCACCCTGTTGTCTATTAAATTACCATTAGTATGTAGAGCTTTTTTAGTATATTTTATCCTCGTAGCTGTTAAATCAGTCGACTGCAGCTGCCTTAGAATCTCCGTTGAGTAAGTGCTTGAGAAAACAGTTGGCCAAGAATCGAGGATATTCTGCGTCGATTCGCGGTGCCAGTGTGTGCTGGGCAGTTTTATTATCGAAACGAAAACAGGTTCTAATAAAAGAAAATAATTTGTGAACTGAAATAAAAATGAAAACTATATTTAAAAAAACATTTTAGATATTTTGTACCGCCACATCAGCAGTGTCTTTTTTACCTTGGTTATCCATAATATCTCCTCTTTTAAAAGATGCGGTGGTTGCTGAAGAACCCCTTTCTTTACTGCCACATTAGTGCTGATTGCTTCCATGATTCTCCAAACCAGTAGCATGTAGCGCTCCGCTAACCGAATTTAGTAAGCATACAGACTACGGATTATGAAATACTAATTTATGGTCTCACATTATGCATCACATTAATATTATAGACACACTACTAATCTGCTTATCAAAATGTGAGCGAAAATAATGTCCCTATAATTGCAGAAACGCCGGCGTCCATTAATTTAAGTGGTTAATTTGATTTCTTAATCGACCAATCTATAAAATAGTCTATAGATTAATCTAACAATTTATAATAATAATAATTTAATCCATAGAAAAATAGTCGTTAGTGGCTATCCTAGTTCAAGTCCTAGGGAACGCACACAAACTGTAACCTTTCCCTCGACTGTAAGTTGCATTGGATAAAATGAGTGAAATGTAAATGCAGTTCCTGGTCTGGGTTGACAGTTTTTCAGCAGGAATCCACCTTTAAAAATAGATAATGCATTTTTATTTCTGCGGTATAAGATACAGAGCCGCTAAGAATCATCCACCTGCTGTTGTGTGATGTCAGCGTGTTGTAACAATTTTTGGTTGACTTGATCTGCAGAGATGATGGACTCATCGACCTTCAAACGCTTCTCAGCCAGCGTGGACAATATCCTGGAGAATTTGGAAGACATAGACTTCACCGCACTCGGTACTCAGCTGGGCTGGGGGTGTATGCTTGCTGTTGCACCAGTTTGTGGACCTTTAAAATGCCCGGTGCATATTTGTGACCCACTGCCGTCCCTCTCAGCGGACGACGAGGAGATCCCTCAGGAGCTGCTGCTGGGGAAGCAGCAGCTGGCCGAGCTGGGCAGCGAGTCGGCCAAGATCAAGGCCATGAACATCACGGGCAGGGTAGGCGTGCTCCTCCTATTGCTTACGGGGGAATCGTCTTTCGCAACCGGGCCAACTTTTTCTGCCAGGATCTCATGTTCGGATCCCAGCAAAAGAGCTCTTTGCTTTGCAGATTCCCACCGACAAGTTGGTGAAGGTGCTGAACATTCTGGAGAAGAACATCCAGGATGGGGCTAAGCTGTCGACTCTGATGAACCATGTAAGTTTCTCACAGTTTTATCGCGCTTAGGTCCTGTTGTTGGCCACATAGGAATGAGACCTATGGACAGTAGAAGGAGACTCACCGGTCAGAAGCGTCTGTGGTGCTTTTAGGTTCTTGACTCTTCACTGTATGCAGTTATTTTATAGTGTTTAGTTCCTTGTTTCCTGGTAAATAGTGAGCCCTTTCCCCGCTGTCACACACGCAGGACAATGACATAGAAGATGAGGAGCGGCTGTGGCGCGATCTCATCATGGAGCGTGTGACCAAGTCGGCCGACGCCTGCCTGACCGCCCTGAATATCATGACCTCCAGCGGCATGCCCAAGGCAGTCTACATCGAGGATGTCATTGAGCGCGTACTGCAGTTCACCAAGTTCCACCTCCAGAACACCCTCTACCCGCAGTATGACCCAGTGTACCGCATGGACCCGCATGGAGGTCAGCTGGCCGCGCCCATCCGCCGTCCCCTAGAGTCCTTCCCTGCCCTGCTGGCGCTCAGTCTTTATCTCTGGATTAGATGGGCTGTTTAACTGCTGTGCTGAAGGTGGTACCAGGACACAGACGAAGGTTGCAAAGCAGGACATTTCAAAACGAATCAAAATTTGTTCCAGCAATGCGGTCGTTAACCTTTTTAAGGTTTGATTTGTCCAGGAGCATCCGGACCTGAAAGTCAGCTGACATTTTATCCGGCGTAATAGTGTCTCGGGTTTTGGACTCAATCCTCAGCTGGCAGTAGTGATCAGGGAAAGGCCCCCTGTTTGCTGAAGGCAGTCGCACCCTGTGCTCTCCGGCCGTGACCTGATCTGTGCTCTCCTACCCCCAGGGGGCATGCTGAGCTCCAAGGCCAAACGGGCAAAGTGCTCCACGCACAAGCAGAGAGTCATCGTCATGCTGTACAACAAGGTGTGCGACATTGTCAGCAACATCTCCGAGCTGCTGGAGATCCAGCTGCTGACGGACACCACCATCCTGCAGGTGAGGGGCCCGGGGACGGCGGGCTGGGAAGGATGAAGAGGAAAGTGGCCCTTACTGATGACACGCTCTCTCTCCACCTTTACTGATGACACGCTCTCTCTCGGCCCTTACTGATGACGCGCTCTCTCTCGGCCCTTACTGATGACGCGCTCTCTCTCGGCCCTTACTGATGACGCGCTCTCTCTCCGCCCTTACTGATGACGCGCTCTCTCTCCGCCCTTACTGATGACGCGCTCTCTCTCCGCCCTTACTGATGACGCGCTCTCTCTCCACCCACCCAGGTCTCCTCCATGGGCATCACACCCTTCTTTGTGGAGAATGTCAGCGAGCTGCAGCTGTGCGCAATTAAACTAGTGACGGCGGTGAGTCAGTCATTCCCTCCCCCGCAGTATGACAGAGCTCAAAGCAACCCCACTGCAACAACACACACACACACACACACACACATTCATGTATTCATATCTTTATTGGGACTCGTCCCTTAATTTTTATGGGCAAAACCTTAATCCCAAAAATGACAATCATAACCCCCAACAAGCCATAACCTTAACCATAAGTAACCAAAATAAATATGAATTTTGGCATTTTTAGTTCTTTGACTGCAGTTACAGATTTCTATAAAAACGTTTCACCTTGTGGTGAGCAAACAGATGGTTCCCACACTGTCAAAATATTTATATACGTAACATATATATAAAACACCCACACAGTCCCCCTTCTGATTAGAAAGCTGAGGTGTGTTTGTATTATGTATATATTGCTGTGTGTGTGTGTGTGTGTGTGTGCGTGTGCGCGTGTGCGTGTGTGACACACACATATATACATACATGTACAATATTGTCCCCTTCGCCAGCATTGCATTAATTGAATAGGTATTTCCTCTCTGTAAACGGCACAGCTTCCTGGCTGACATTCTGCACTCTGACTGCACCACACAGGTGTTCAATCGTTACGAGAAGCACAGGCAGCTTATCCTGGAGGAGATATTCACTTCCCTGGCCCGACTGCCCACCAGCAAACGCAGCCTCAGGAACTTCAGGTGAGCTGTCGGCCCGGTTTGGTTTGAGGGACCCTTGTTACCACTCTCATGAAACATTACTTTGACAGATGTCCCTGTCTTCGTTTTTGGTCAAGCTACTGGCATCATTCTCCTGATTGGTCCCCAGCCGCAGCGCTCAAGCCTGGTATGTCTGATTCCCCACTCCAGGCTGAACAGCAGCGATGTGGACGGGGAGCCCTTGTACATCCAGATGGTGACGGCCCTGGTACTTCAGCTCATCCAGTGTGTGGTCCACCTGCCGTGTGACAAGGATGCAGGGGACGAGCGTGACAAAAAGGTGTGAATTCTGACGGACTCTTGAATCTGCTGTGGCGGGAATCTCCACTTTCCCTTCTGGAGGTGTGACTCTGCTTGATGATGTCATTTCCTCTCTGGAGTTTTCCCACTGGCTGTACTTTGTGGCTGCACATTTGAGCTCCATTTTCCCTGAATTCTACGCAGGGAATTGAAATCTGTTACAATTGTTAAAAACAGTTATAGCTTAAAAGAATCATTGCAAGAGCTGAAAAGTTTAGTTTTCGTCCATCATTTTGATTCTCAGGTGGATCAGGACGTCCTGATCACAAACTCCTATGAGACAGCCATGAGGACGGCTCAGAACTTCCTTTCAGTGTTTCTCAAAAAGTGAGTAGATGCGTCTCCACGGTGATGGTGAGTCTCTCATGGGGCTGGTATTTCCCCCTCGATGTCACGACCCTTCACCCCCATTCCCCAGGTGTGGCAGCAAACAGGGTGAGGAAGACTACCGACCGTTGTTCGAGAACTTTGTACAGGACCTACTGTCGACGGTTAACAAGCCGGAGTGGCCTGCTGCAGAACTTCTCCTGAGTCTGCTTGGCCGACTGCTGGTGAGCGAGACCCCTCACCTATCTGGTTATGGCGGTATAGCACAGATAGTGTTTCCAGCACTACCACCTGCAGCTACCTGGGTCTGGCCAGACCCCTTGCGTCTAAGCCTTCATGGGTTGCCTCGTCCAGGTGCATCAGTTCAGCAACAAGCAGACTGAGATGGCACTGAGAGTGGCCTCGCTGGATTACCTGGGCACGGTGGCAGCTCGGCTACGTAAGGATGCTGTCACCAGCAAGATGGACCAGCGATCCATTGATCGCATCCTGAAGGAGGTATACAGTCAATGTGTGTGTCTGCACGACACAGTACATGTCAGGGGAGAAGAGGGTCTGTAGCTGAAGGCCCTGTGACTTTCATTTAGTGAAACCTGCAGGTTTACAGAGCAGTTCGTAAAGTCACACCGAGAGTGACTACCTGTCGACTCTGGTGGCCCCCAGTACGCTACGTCCATGTGTAGCTCTGCCTTTCTTGTGCTGCGATGCAGGCTTCAGGCAACGATGAGACTCAGCAGCTACAGAAGGCCCTTCTGGACTACATGGAGGACAACGCAGAGACAGACCCGTCGCTTGTGGTCAGTCGCTTGGTCGTGCGCTCGTCTGTCTGCTTTGGCAGCGACCGTTACGCAGGCAGGCTGTGCTGCTGGTGGTTTACTTGCTGCTTGGCTTAAAATACCGAAGAGGCCTGCTCTTATAAATACTCCTACGTGCACCGTAGTGCATGTTAGCAAAGTGAATTTAAATGAGCTGGTGTCGTTTACCCACCGGTCGTCTCGCAGTTCGCACGGAAGTTCTACATCGCTCAGTGGTTCCGGGACAGCACCACAGAGGCCGAGAGAGCCATGAAAACGCAGAACCAGAAGGACGAGGACTCGTCAGAGGGGCCTCATCACGCCAAGGATGTGGAGACCACGGGGGAGATCATGCAGAGAGCTGAGGCCCGCAAGAAATTCTTGCGCTCTGTGATCAGGACCACGCCCGCCCAGTTCAGCATGCTGAAGTACGGCCCCCGTCTGCCACCGGGCTCACACCCGCACTGCGTTTCCTGTCAGCTAGGGCCTTAGGGCTGTGTGCGAGCTGTAAACCAGAAACTATGCTGTATGTCTCCACAGAATTAACTCTGATGCAGTGGACTATGAAGATGCCTCCCTGATTGTCCGATATTTGGCCTCTATGAGGCCGTTTGCACAAAGTTTTGATATTTATTTAACGCAGGTGAGTGCCACTTCCTGGCGCGTTACTGTATGTAGGTGGTGTGCTGTCTGAACATGCGTAGTAAACAAACCCTTTTCTCCGGCCTCTCGCCATTCCCAGATCCTTCGTGTCCTGGGAGAGAGCGCCATCGCTGTGAGAACCAAGGCAATGAAGTGTCTGTCAGAGGTGGTGGCGGTGGACCCTAGCATCCTGGCCAGGGTGAGTTCCAGTAAAGGAGTGTCACCTGCAGGCCAGGAGGGCGTGTTAGCGTGTGTTAGCGTGTGTTAGCATGTGTTACCGTACGTTAGCGTACGTTAGCGTGTGTTAGCGTACGTTAGCGTGTGTTAGCGTACGTTAGCATGTGTTAGCGTGACTTCGGTGCATGCGTGTAACTTATATATATATACATGAGCCCCTGCCCCTGCCTCCCCCAGTTGGATATGCAGAGGGGCGTACATGGTCGTCTAATGGATAACTCCACCAGCGTGCGGGAGGCCGCCGTGGAGCTGGTGGGCCGCTTCGTGCTGAGCCGACCGCAGCTCACGGAGCAGTACTATGACATGCTCATCGAGAGGATCCTGGTACGTGACAGCCTGCGTTTCACGGACAAGCAAGGGCTGCCTTCTGATTGGGGGTCAAAGGGCAGCTGTGTGCACTGTGGTAAATGATGGATTGCTGCCTAATGCCACTCTGAAGAAACGCGTGTCAGGATGGGTATGTGCTGCCTCACGAGACTGAAGGCCTAGACTCGGTGCTTTGGACACTAATATGGCACAGAGAGAGCATTTAGAACCTTAAATATGAACAGAAATATGTGTGGGCTTACCAGGCTGACTCACTGAAGGTTCATTCAAAGTATGAAAGTTCAATTCAGGTGAACTGGTGCACCACGCTGCCATCTAGTGGCTGGGAGAAGGAATTGGGGAAATGATCGTGATGTTACGTTACACTGCAGAAGGCTTTGGGGGTTTACTTTGCGTTCATGTGTTTCTGTTAGTTCAGCCATTGTCTCATTCGCTCTCTGACAGGACACCGGCATCAGTGTGAGGAAGAGGGTGATCAAGATCCTGAGGGACATCTGCCTGGAACAGCCTGGCTTCCAGAAGATCACCGAGATGTGCGTCAAGATGATCCGCAGGGTCAACGATGAGGAGGGCATTAAGGTGTGGCTGCTCATCTTTAGTACAACGAGCTTGTCTGTCATGGAAGATCTGAAGATGAGACATATCTCTGTCGCAGTGAGGTGGCTTTTAGTCTGTCAGGCCTCTGTGTTTCTAAGCATGAGCTTGAGCGCCGTAAGAAACTTACTAGCTGGTTACTGTCACGCTCTACCCCAGACTCACCTTTCTACCAGTTATGAGCTGCCATGCCTTGGCCTGCTATTCACCTTGTGGAACCCAGTCTGTGTTTACGACCCATTAATCACTAAGGAGCCCTCGGGGGGGGGGGGGGTGTTGGACTAGACTCCTCTGTCTGCTCACTCTGCTTTGGACACACCTGCAGAAACTGGTGAACGAGACGTTCCAGAAGCTGTGGTTCACGCCAACCCCCAACCACGACAAGGAGGCCATGACCAGGAAGATCCTCAACATCACTGATGTTGTGAGTCTCCACCTTCTCTGGGATACGCAAAGGACAGTCTGTAGCATAACTTAATAGTATTCCATCCATTTATCTGTCTTCTGACCCTGTTCATGGTCACAGGCTCTTGATTTGATCATTGCTTTTATTGTCTGTCGTATGATTCCAGGTATCTGTGCTGTCGTGCTCTTTAGATATCCTCTGCTTTAATATTTATTTTTAAACATGCGCCTTTTTCAGGTTGCTGCTTGCAAAGATACTGGTTACGACTGGTTCGAACAGCTTCTTCAGAATGTGAGTGACTGCTTGAACTATTTTCCTTTTTATATTGTGATGTTAAAGTTGTTTTGTGTTTCTTTTGGCTTTCTGGAGGAGCAGTCTGACCTTTGCCATGTCTTGCAGCTGCTGAAGTCAGAGGAGGATGCATCCTACAAGCCCGCCAAGAAGGCCTGTGCGCAGCTCGTGGACAGCCTGGTGGAGCACATCCTCAAATACGAGGAGTCGCTCTCAGGTAGGGAGAGCAAGGACGGTGTGTTGATGCACTGTGTCTTTTGAGGGTCCTTGGGAGAGAAGGACAGAGTCTAACCTGAGTGTATCTACTGTCTCTGTGGCCCATAGCCTCGGAGCACAAGAGTGTCAACTCAATGAGGTTGGTTGCCTGCATCACCACACTGTACCTGTTCAGCAAGATCCGCGCCCAGCTGATGGTGAAACACGCCATGACCATGCAGCCCTACCTCACCACCAAGTGCAACGTAAGCTTGCTGACGGAAAAGTACCAATTCATTGTCGGACTGTCGGTGTCAATTATTGGCTTACGAGGCCCCCTTGTGGCAGACAACTGCAAGCGCATGTTGAGTAGCAGGACCTGCTTGTGTTTGTGAGAGGATGCCTGCATATCAGTGTTACACCATCTTTCTTGCAGTCCCAGAGTGACTTTATGGTGATATGTAATGTGGCTAAGATCTTGGAGCTGGTGGTACCACTGATGGAGCACCCAAGCGAGACCTTCCTGACCACCATTGAGGAGGACCTCATGAAGCTCATTATCAAGTACGGCATGACGGTGAGTGTAAACAAACTTACTTTATGGAATGTGAGCCCGGACTTTATCTCACCAACCTTTCCAGGTGCTTTTTATTTTGGTTTTCACAGCTTTCAGTCAGTCCTCTTCAAACCGCTGGTCAGAAGCTGCAGTGCGTAGCTCTTCGTATGTGCTGCCCTTTTGCTTCTAGCGAGTTGACTCGTTCCTGGTTTCTCCTCAGGTTGTCCAGCACTGTGTGAGCTGTCTCGGGGCGGTGGTCAACAAGGTCACTCACAACTACAAGTTTGTGTGGGCCTGCTTCAATAGATATTACGGTATGATTTAACCCCAGCCTGGATGCTAGTGTGATGTCATGCAACTGGTTACTATAGAGTCCATCACAGAAGCCTGTCTGAGATCTACTGGTTTTTGTACGAAGGCCAGTTTCCTTACACCCACAGCTCCAACTGTGTTAGCCTTAAAGCTCTCGAACACATGGATACTTTCACCATTCTGTGTGTGGAGTTGCTGACTGTCCGTGCCGCTCTCGCAGGTGCTCTGACCAAGCTGAAGAGTCAGCACCAAGAGGATCCCAACAGCACGGTGCTGGCCGCCACCAAACCGGCTCTGCTGCGCTCCCTGTTCACCGTGGGGGCTCTGTGCCGGCACTTCGACTTCGACCTCGAGGAGTTCAAGGGGAACAGCAAGGTAGCCAGTTCTGGAAAATTTGTGTGTTTTACTGGGAGCCCGTGTACAGACTGATGTGGGCCAGAGGGGAAACGAGTCTGCAACAAAGGTGCTTTAAAAGCATGGTGATGCGTCAAAGCATGATGGAGGCTAATCGGAGTTTTGTCCTTAGCACAGCCCCATCAGGGATGTATCCGCTCATGTAGATTAACTAGACTTATGGGGATGTGGTGCATTAGTTTGGTATCGCCTGAGGGAACAGTTCAGGTTTGTGTCTTAATCTCTCCTGTCCCGATTTCTTCCCTGTTTCTGACCCTCAGGTGGTCATCAAGGACAAGGTGCTGGAGCTGCTTCTGTACTTCACCAGACATGAGGACGAAGAGGTGCAGACCAAGGCCATCATCGGCATGGGTAAGAGCCGCCGTGCCTCTGATCTCCTCCCCATCTCCGGTGCATCTGCAGCTTCTGATGATGCTGTGTCCGTCCTGTCCGTTCACTTCTTCATTACTCTTGACCACAACCTCTGGCCTCTTTTCCTTCGGCAGGCTTCCTGTTCATCCAGCACCCGGCCCTGATGTTCTCTCAGGACGTGAAGAATCTTTACAACGACATTCTGTCGGACAGGCGGAGCTCCGTCAACCTTAAAATCCAGGTGCTGAAGAACCTGCAGACATACCTGCAAGAAGAAGACTCGCGGATGCAGGAAGCCGACCGCGAGTGTGAGTCTCCTGCCCGCGGGTTCACGTGTGCTCTGCAACTTGTTGTATGCCGTCATGTGACCTTACACGTGTGCTTCCCTTGCCCGTGTGCCATATGTGTCTTGTACATTACACCCCATGTGTAAGATCCTGCCTTGTGTTTCACAGGGAAGAAGCTGTCCAAGCAGGAGGACCTGAAGGAGATGGGGGACATCTCATCGGGCATGAGCAGCTCCATCATGCAGCTGTATCTGAAGCAGGTGCTGGAGGCCTTCTTCCACACGCAGTCCAGTGTGCGCCATTTCGCCCTCAACGTCATCGCGCTCACGCTGAACCAGGGCCTCATCCACCCAGTGCAGGTACGAGTCTGAAGGGCCACCAACTGCGGATGTCTTCAGCTTCATAGTTAGGGTGGCTGACCATAGTTATGTGTGACTGTCTACTGCCTCTAGTCATGTGGTTTGAATAGTATTGAAGCAACTGATGTTGATGTACAGTGAGCATGGTGGTAAGGGCTTGTGACCAGAGGGGTCTTCTGGGATAGGAGTTACCTGTCTTAATTATGAGTGTTTCATAACATTGAATCCTGAAAGGGACAGTTCACCCCCCAAAAAAAGATGTTTAAATGGGCTTGTATGGTATCTACCCATCTAGGCTGTTCTGCTAGTCTCTTACCTGAAATCATGACCTGGTTATTGAACGTAATCTACAGACTTTGTAGAGAGCAGGTTAATGTAGCAACTATTTTCTTCTACCGAACTCGACTCGCCGGTCATATACCTGTGCAGGTGGTGCTGGGATCTCATGGTTATATCTTCTGCACAGTGATACAAAAGTCTGTTATCTTGAGTAACTGGGACATGATTTCTGGACATGGCTGTTGAATTTTTCAAATTAATGTGCTTTTGTCATTTTAATTGCCACAGAAAGAATACCATTCGCTCGCATTATGTTTGAGAAACGCCTGACATTTCTATGGCCAATATCTCCACAACTAGCCAGTTCCCAGCAGGGTAACCTGGGTGGACAGACAAGCACAAAAGATCCTCTAAAACGCGTCTTTTTCAGTTTTGGGATGAACTGCCCCTTGACCCACTGTGCGATTTAAGAAGCTTTCTACCTTGTATAATATTCTTTTTAAAAGTTTGTCCTTTCTCCTCAGTGTGTACCATACCTAATCGCCATGGGAACAGACCCAGAGCCGAGCATGAGGAATAAATCCGACCAGCAGCTAGTGGAGATAGACAAAAAATACACGGGCTTCATTCACGTGAGTGATCTGTCCTGCGGCACCCCGTCACCGTAGCCGAGGCAATCTGTGAATGAGAAATGTCTTGGTCAACCTGGTTAATTGAAATTTAAACCCCCCGCCCCCCCCACATGCAGATGAAGGCAGTGGCAGGGATGAAGATGAGCTACCAGGTTCAGCGAGCCATCTGGCCAGCCCAGAGCACCATCATCCGTGGCTTCCGGCCAGACGAGACGCACACGGCACTGTGCTCGCATCTCTACAGCATGGTGCGGGGGAACCGTCAGCACCGACGTGCCTTCCTCATCTCTCTGCTCAACCTGTTTGACGACAGCTCCGTGAGTACCTCGTGTCCACACGGAGCCTTCTGTGCTCCGACCGCATGTCACAGGACATTCCGCCGGCTCCTGACCTCTGCCGTTTCCCGCCGGTGTGCTCTGTTTGGTATTAGTCTGACCCGGGCTTCTTCCCTTCCCTTCCCTTCCCGGCTGTGCAGAAGACAGAGGTGAACATGCTGCTGTTCATCGCCGACAACCTGGCCTGCTTCCCCTACCAGGCCCAGGAAGAGCCGCTCTTCATCATGCACCACATCGACATCACGCTGTCCGTGTCGGGGAGCAACCTGCTGCAGTCCTTCAAGGAGGTGAGGGGCCAGCGTGCGAGAAGCCACGGAGGCAGCATCTCCCCCCTCCAGAGTGCTCACAGTCCCCTTGCTCTGTCTGCAGTCCTTGCAGCCCACCAGTAAGGAGAAGGACCGCAAGAACGGCTCAGGGCAGAAGCTGGAGGAGAGAAGAGAGGAAGAGGCTGCATCCAGCTCCGCCATCAGCGAAGATGAAGAAGACGACGACGTGGTGGTAGTACGGCGACCAAAGAAGGCGAAACGGGCAGCCGTGGACTCGGACTCGGAGTCGGACATGGACCTGGGTACTGAAGACGTGGGCTGGGTGATGGAGCGCCTTTCAGGCAACCCCACGCCCCTGCTGGACTTCGCCAACGCCTCCCAGGGCATCTTACTGCTGCTGGTCCTCAAGCAGCATCTGAAGGCCCTCTACGGCTTTTCAGACAGGTACCGCTACCGCCAGCGTGTGGCAGCTGTCACTGCCGCACTGCATGACCCGGCGTCATTGGTTTGGCTGAAACCTTTATCCAAAACGGCTTAGCTTGCCCGACTATGCCGGCGACACAGCAGAGTTATCGTGGGCACGAATAACTGACCACCTTTAGTTGGCTTCCTGCAGCCTGCATTTTTTTCACTGCTTCGGCAGCCTGGATAATGGTTATGATTCCTGTTAAACATCTAGCATGTGTCAGCTTGGCTGTGTGTTTGCCATAATGAAAGATTGTCCCAGAGTAAGAGCCCTTCTGCTCCACTCACCACTCACAAATCTGTCTGCAGTAAAATACAGAAGTACTCGCCCACTGAGTCTGCCAAGGTGTACGACAAAGCCGTCAGCAGGAAGTCTAACGTACACTTCAGTCCTCGCCAAACCATCGAGTTCCTGTCCAACGATGTTGCCAATGCCATGCTGACTGAGGAAATCCGGCGGAAGATCATTAAACAGTATCTGGATGTAAGGAGCTTGACTTCGGACGTGGCAGCGGCAGGCCAGTTGGTTCTGTAACAGGCCTCTCTGTTGTGGTTTTTGAAATGTTGTCGTTCGTTATATTGAAATGTTTCAGAATATCAGAAATTGGTGTTTTTTTTCAGGTGAATGAGGCACCATTAATCAGAGAAGTGAGAGAATTTCTGGTGGTTTGTGTGTCTGACCAGTGGAATAGTCACTCTGGTTGACCCCAGCCTCTCCTTTCAGTTCAAGTTATTGATGGAGCACTTGGACCCGGATGAGGAGGACGAGGAGGGGGAGGCTTCGGCCAGCACCAACGCTCGAAACAAAGCTATCAACGCACTACTGGGCGGCTCCAGCCCTAAGAATAGTGCCACAGTTGACACGGAGGACGACGAGAGCGAGGGCGAGGACAGGACCCCAGGGGTGAGATGTGCACTCTCTATGACTGATTCACCTAATTGAATTAATTATAGTCACACACAAGTTCTTCAAGTATGTTGGATTCATACCGATGTTTTGAGGTTCTAGGCATCTGTTCTAAGAACCACTGACCTAAAGGGAATGTGGAGTTTCTGGGTTCTACATCTGTCTTCCTGCATTCATAGATGAAATTTAGTGGATACTTTTCTGACTCCCAAAATCCTCCTTCCACAGTCGTCCCGGAAGTCAAAAAGGGGCGGGGATTCAACAGAGGCATCCGGTCACATGAATGAGACTGTGGAGGCTATGGACGTCATCGCCATCTGCTGCCCGAAGTACAAAGACCGGCCGCAGATCGCACGGGTCATCCAGAAGACCAGCAATGGCTACAGTGTGCACTGGATGGCCGGGTCTTACTCAGGCGCCTGGGCCGAGGCCAAGAAACGGGACGGACGCAAACTGGTGCCTTGGGTGGACACCATCAAGGAGTCGGACATCATATACAAGAAGATTGTCTTGACGAGTGCACACAAGCTGACTAACAAGGTTGTGCAGACTTTGCGCTCATTGTATGCAGCCAAGGACGGGACTTCTAGCTAATGAACTCCTTTTTCCCGTCACTGTCAGCCCTCAACAGCCAAATGACACTAGGAATCCAACCTTTTTCTAAACCCACCACACAGACGCGAGATTATCAGACACTACAAGGCCTTGAAATGCAACTTTCTGGCAAAAAAAAGAGCAGGATTGTGGAGCAGGTCTGTGAAGGTGTCCAGCCGTGTAACAGGACACATCGCAGTGAAGCAGAAAGCCGAACCAAGACTAATATCCCGAAGGAAATGTTTGGGAAACATTGTGTGGGAGCCTCCTTCGCTGTTGTGCAGCAGAACCCCTGGTCTTTTGATTTCTACTCCCACTGTATCATAGTTTAACACAAAAACTAAAATGTTTATATCTCGGAAAAAGATTTCTGTTTAAAAAATAATAATAAACTTAAAGTGAATGTTGGAACTTAGTCTGTTGATGTTCTTAATAAAAGTGGTCTTGGAGTTAAACCTAGCGCCGGACGGCTTTCTTTAGCTTAGCTTATTTTCCTGGGAAAGCTGTTTTTATTTTTATTTTTATTTTTTTCCTTTTGTTTGTCCATGCTGTACAATGGCAGAGTCTCCTGGATATAATTTATTCTGTTTTAAAGGAAGCATGCAGTATCTGTGGCCTACCTGCAGGGGGAGTTTTTGTAAATGTAGATTTTGATGTATTAGGTCACCCTAGTTAATGAGGGAAAGGGGGTCCCCAGCACTTCTGGTGGAACAAATACTGCAATAAATTTTCTACTTCTCTTTGTTACTTGTCTTGTTTGCATTTGAGTTTTTTGGGGCGCAAACTTTATATAAAAGCCGCGTTAACGGTTGTAATTATGTGTAGATAAAACACCACTACAGATGGGGCAGGTATTTGGGTGTGGTTGAATTATTAGTTGATCAAATATAATTCCCATAGCCTGAAAGCCAGTGGCTTTCATATGAAGTGAAATTAAGTTGCCATGAACAGAAACTCTGCCCACATCCTATCCAGTTTTCTCAGTTAGTGTTACACACCCCACCATCAACCCCTCACTTTCCTTGTAGAAATACCACAACGTGTCCCGTAATGACTGCCCCCTGGTGGCGTCTTTTTGAACTACACTTAAAAAATACCCCACACTTGGGTTTTCCTGTATTCTTATCCTAATTAAAAATGGTCATGAGTTGGATTTACGAATGCAACTATTTAATTGTGTTGCGATAATGTAAATTTTACATTAATCCATTCATTAATTATGAATTTGCATTTTACTTAAACTGAATACTCTAAATTGAGATTTTAAATTTAATTTACCACATGTATTACCTAGAGCTCCATCTGAATCTCAGAAGTCAAACCGTGAACGCCGACCTAAGATAACTTGTAGGCGCGGGAAAAGGAGTCACGCGGCACGTCTCTCAGCGAAAACAAAGCGTAAAGCTTCAGTCTCAGCCTCGCATTAGCTGTGATCACACCGTGCATGTTCACACTAACCGAATACATATATATATATATATATATATATATATATATATAGACAGTAAAAATGCATTTAGACAATGATAGACAGTAACAGTATTATTATATAATAAAATACATTCAATAAACAACAACAACAAACAAACAAATTTATTTTTGTATAGCGCATTTTCACGACTTTACATCATCCCAAAGCGCTTTACAGCA
>JABFEB020000040.1:5512279-5522400 GCA_019775895.2 Stomatorhinus ivindoensis
GGTCCTATGAATGTGTAATGAATGCATTATGAACATGCCCTGAAGGTTCTATGAATGCGTAATGAATGCATTATGAACATGCCCTGAAGGTTCTATGAATGCGTAATGAATGCATTATGAAGATGCCCTGAAGGTCCTATGAATGTGTAATGAATGCATTATGAACATGCCCTGAAGGTTCTATGAATGCGTAATGAATGCATTATGAAGTTGCAGTTAATGTAAAGCTTTACCGCTTCTTGTTCTTTATCCTTTTTTGGGTCAGTCCCAAAACCCCAAGTTACTATGTATGCATAACTTGCAGCTTTGCTTGCTATTTTCAATTGTTCTTGCCCCATGCCAAAGAGAGTTCTCTGCAATGCAGTGACTCTTAGGGCCAAAACAAGTTTATCTAACAATCCAACTTTCCTGTATCTGGATGTACGCTATCCATGAGGAGTTACCTGCCGGCTCAGTCTGAATCTTAACCCAGTCATCTCAACTCACACAACCCTAACTGATTGATTAATTAGTAAGCCGGAATCCTGTGCCTGTACCATATTAGTGAAGGATTACTGTTAGTTATGGATGCATAATGTATGACATCCTTCTAATCTCAGAACAAATTTGCCTCACTGAGTCAGAGGAAATCCCGACTAAAATGTCAACCCAGTGAAAATGGGCACAATTACCCAAGTGCCTCAACAGCCATGGGGCTGTGAACCAAGACCTCCTTCAACCTTCTAATTAATGCCCTGCTGTGGGTTAGCATGTTAGCACCCGCTATCTTTGACCCTGCAAGAGTAGGCGACACCTTAATGTAAGTCATCCCCAGTCAATTTTGCCTGTATATTTCACATAAAAGCCAACATTGGCTGCCCCTTTATGTTTTGTAGGGAACTTTTGGCCACCGGGGGGATTTACCCATGAATCACTGCAATTGTCCCCCTCTGAACGTCATTGTCATCATGAGACTGTCACCAGCTGCAGTCGCTGGCTCGCTCAGGCTGGCAGAGTGCTGTAGATTGGCCTAGCTGTGCCCTGACGGCGTGCATCTGTGTCCCAGCAACGGAGGTCATGAGTTTCAGTCTTCTGTGGGGTCTGACGGGACGGGAACCCTACCTACCACGCTTGGCTGGCTGCTGCTTCATACATTGCTGGTCGCTGACATCGAGCTGAAATACAGTCAAGTATAGGCTTAGAAGCCAAATAATACATTTCTGCAAAACGTTTTCTTCAGAATATTCTAAATGCGGCATAATTGGGAAATTGCACTTGTTGAATTTAAATGCCTACTTTTCAAGTTCTTCACCTTTTGCGAATGCTATTTTGTCACAGATTTTCTGAATATTTGCATTATATATGTAAAACAAACACTATGTAACAGATGCGACATTTAAAAATGATAGGACGAGAAATGAAATGAGGGTGTATCTGAAATGGAATACTTACACAGTACGTACTGAATTTCGTAGAAGAATACCACACGACCATTAAGGTAATGCATACTGTTTGTATGCATGAGAACAGTACAAATGCACTTGGACATGCTACAGTCACCATTTCACACAAAACCTGACCCAGAAGTGTATGTACCAATGATGTAACCTAACCCTGTGAAAATTAAAAACTGTTAACAATTATCAAAGACAAAAATACATACATGAGTCAGCTCGTGTTACTGGGTATTGTTTTCTACTGACATTTATACGGAGCTGGCACATTCTCCGCCATATTTACAAAAATTTCTGAGCAATCGACATTATTTCGCTTCTCTTTGCAGCTCCAGTGCCCTTGTGAGATAGTACGGCATCTATTGGCTGCACACCTTGGAATTTTTCAGAATGTATAGTTTGTGGGCACCGTTCACCTACTATTTCATCCCTAATGAAGATTCGGATATATTACTCACTCTGCGTACTAGATTTCACCTACTACACAGCAAACGAGTATTCAATTTCGGATGCAACCATTGTGTTACTCTGGGCTAGTGTAGCGTAACAGTTATGTGCATGCATAAAACACCACAGCAGAAATATGGCAACTGAGGTCAGAGCTTAAGAGTGACAACTTAATAGGACAAGCAAAGTAAGGAAGTGGGTATTGGCAAGGTTTCGCAAAACAATATTCAAATGTCTGCAAGTCTCATAGAAATTCAAGATTGCACAATGCGTGTTTGTTAAAACTTGGCGCAGTGATCCGCACTGGCGGCACCTTTGACTGTTTTCAGATGCTGCAGAAGTCTGCGCCGCTGTTCTTGCTTTCACATTATTACTGCAAAGACCTATGCAAGAATACTTTAAGAACATCTCCCAAAGTGCGGTAATGGAAACATATCCTTCTCCTCGAACGCTCCAGACACTGACTGGTCCCTGCGTCCTCAGTGAATATATAAACACCACTTGTCACGATCCTGGATTCAAATGCAGAGGCCAGCTTCTTCCTGGGAATTCTGTTTTAACTCCCTGTTCTGCTCCGGGTCACCTGATTTAAGTCATTACCTGAATTGTCATTCACCTGGTGCTTCCGGTGTAAATGTGGTGCTGAAACTATCGCAAACCCCACTGAGCTATCGTCCATGTTAAGCACTCGGACGCTTGCTATAACTCACGCTGGTCTCATGTGCTTTACCTGCAAGGTTCTTCCTGTGTGGTCGTGAGTCAGCTCGAGGTCAAAGGTCATTATTAAAGACATAAATTTACAACGACTTGCGAGTAGTACACGTTTATTTTCAACAGCACTACACGACTGGGCCGGCGTCAAGGTCAATGCCGAGTCCATGTTTTTAACTCCACAGCAAGCAGTCCATTCGACACACAAGGGCCACAGGGTGACAGGAAAGGTTATAGGTTTGAGTCTTGCGTTTTCAGTCTTGCTTCTATGAACAATCAGGTGTATAATCTGTCAACTATTGAATGTGGGTTTCTTTGGTTCAAAGTGTAAATAAGCAAACTAGCTTAATGATATTACCCGTAAATTGCTCTTGCTTAATGTGATCAGTGTAAACCATATATTTTTTCTTTTGTCTAAAACTTATTTAATTTGTGGTAAAACACCTACCTGCTTTCTTTAATGACTTTGATCTATGTCTCAGGTAATGCTTTTTCTAAGTCCGTTTTCTACACTGTTCCCCAGCAACCAGCAAACAGGCCCTTACTGTCTGGAAATGCTTGGGGAAAAAACTAATGATCTGCCTACAGTTTTCTCCTACTTGCATATCCATGAAAACTCAGAAAACTGAAATAAAACAATTTGAATAAAACAATGGTCACTACAAAAAACAAATAAATGAGTAACAGAGCCAGTAAATGGAAAAAAAAAAAAAAAACATTTCATCCCTGGAAACATCAGATTCACCCCGCAGGATACTGGGGTCCAGGCTTCAGTCTCTATATGCTTCCTGTTAGATGGATTTTGGGCAGGTAGCTCCGAGGTGAAGAGTTGGACATGAAGAATGGATTTTCTGTTCATGTTCCAGCAAGGGAAAAGCTGTTTGACCTCTGAGCAAAGTGTTGAATCTGGTGGGCTTTAGCGCAAGTCCAGATGAGACCATTTTACATCACTTTAGACATGATGGTTAAGCAAAGACATAATGATATATAACTGGGGGAGGTGGGATAATCTCATATTTTCATTTTTTATATACGTAGCCCCTCCCATATTATATGGTTATGGTATTATTTGTCTAAAGTCATCTCTGTAGAAGGTAATTTTAGCAAGTGGGTGAAGCGGGCATGCTAAATGTATGCTGGCCTTCCTGTGTCCTACCTGAAGGCTGTAGGGTCACGTCTTAGCAGGGAGCATTGCTGATAGGCTGATCAGCATTCTGAAGCTGAAGATGCTTCAGATGTAAGTGGGCAGAAGTCAGTACGTGCAGTCAGTCGGTGGGATCACGTTTTAGGGGGTCAGTCTTTGAAGCAGGGCCCAGCGGTCGGTCTTAACCCTACCCTGACCTTTGCGGTTTGGAGGCAATGAGAGCATGAATAGATAAAGGTGGTTGTATTTAGTTGTTTTGCTGTGGTTGTTGCTCCAGTCTCTCTCCCGCCTTGCTGTCATTACAACATGTTAAAGCTTTTTTTTGGCACCAGAGGAAAGCAAAAATCAAATAAATAAGAAAAATATATTTTTTCCATAAAATTAACAGTAATAAATAACAATAAGTTAATTCAATCTCAATAAATACTTTTCACATTTCTGCCCATGCTTATGAGTCTGAGTAGATGCAATGCACCAGCGATTCACTCTTCCACCCTGTTTGATGTATCTGGAGAGAGTCCAGCTTTGTGTCAGAAACTTCAGACTGTAAACTTTGGAGGTCTGTGGCAGCATCACTGGGCCAGATGGTGTCCTGGGAGCTACATCTGGTTTGGGGAGAGAGGATCTGCTCTGCTCTCCAAACAGACAGCCACAGTGTCTCCACGGATGCACACACTGCTGTGGGCTGGGGTCTGTCTGCGCCTCTGACTCAGCCAGAGGTCAGTCTGTGGGCGCCGTTCCTGGGAAAACGGTCTTCGGAAGGCCGCAGCGTCAGAGCAACGTGGTCCTCGGATTCAGACGCAGGCACACCTCTTGGCCGAATGTCTCCTGAGCGTGTGGTACACCAGGTTGTCGTCCAGGAAGGAGAGGTCGTCATCGAAGGCCACCGGCCGGCAGCAGGCTCTGGGCGAGGAGTGCGGCTCCAGCCTCTTGTTTTGAGTGAGATTGTTCAGGATCCGGTCGTAGTTGGTCTCGGACGTGACGCAGGGGCCGCTGCAGTACTTGAATATGAGTTCCTCCTTGGTCTGGTAGCCCAGTCCCAGGTCCGTCACATTCAGGTGGATCTGCTTCAGAACGCAGCCCCCATTTTTGGTCCCATGGACACCCTTCTCGCCCCAGCGCCGGTGCTTTCTGCCCTCCTTCTGCCGCCCTCGCTTGTGCCCCCGGGAGCTCCTGCGCCCCCTATCTGTGGACCGACGCAACCTCCTCATGGTGGCTTTAATGAAGTCCAGAACATACCCAAGCTGCTCCGGGTCAGGACTGGACCCCCCATCTAAAGAGGGAACATGGAATAAAAAAAAACAGGCTTTTTTATGGATTATACAGTCGACTTTCATAAAACATCTGCATCTATAGTCAAAAATCAGCAGGCGGTTCATGGTGACCGTCAGGCCAGACTAACGACAGTAGTCATTCAAAATTTACGCGCTGCGGACGGGGCACATGTGAGTCAGCTGGAGGATGAGGCCTTGGTAGCGGGTGAAAAGGTGAGGACCTACTGGGCTTGGAAAATGGTACTGTGACCTCCCTCGACTGCTTTTCCAGGGAAGGGGGGGGGGGGGGGTGGACCAGGCGTATCAGCTGACAGGGTTAGGGCGTCACTACTCCTGTGTCACCTGTCACCTGAACTGCGTAACCTGATCTGCCAGGGTCCCCATCACCCCGCAGTTACAGCATCCGGCGGTAAGGCGATCCACGTGTCCGGCACACCGGCAAGGCTCAGCGTCTCCAGGATGCTGCTTTGCCAGAAAGGCACGGTTAGATAATAATAGTGGGCAAATAATAATTTGGGGCAAAGTTTTGTTCATGTGGCTCTCAGAGGGTAGAGGTGAAGGACATCCCAGTGGGGCCCTGCTTGCCGCACGCCGCAGGAGCTGAGGATGGGGAAGGGGGGGGCTTCAAGCATGCCGTATGCAGCTGTGGGCCCCGATCTCCGGGGGCCACACAGGATGAGGGGCCTCGAGCAAAGCAGTGAACGACCCAGCGGGTACACAGCCTCACAGCCCTTTACAGCCCAACCTGATCTATCAGGCTACAACGAAAATCTACTTCCTACTGTCTGGGATGCCTTAAGTTGCCTGTTTCAAATTAGAGGACACATGGGAATCCTTAATTCGGCATTAATTACTGGTACCTCACATCAAAGGGGCGGGGCATGGGTTAGAAATTCTGCCAATCATTTTCGTGTAACTAAGGAAACTCATTCACATTAAGGAGGTTAAGTCTGACTTTAAGCAAAATTAAAAACATTTAAAGTCTTAATGAATTCTAGATTACTGCAATCATAGGATTCCCACGGGAGACAAACAGAAGTCTGTGCAGCTAAAATAACTTCTGTCTCAATGGATAACAGAGAGAATTTTACATCTGTATCGTGTTACTTTACGCTGAGAATTCTTTCCAACTTTTTGTTATGCAGCCAAGGATTCAGAGTTGCCTAGCCTTGGCACCAGCAGCGCAGCAAATACTTAGCTGCCAGGCACGCTATACATATGAAGCGAAGAGAAACAGATTAAGAGAAACAGAGGACAACAGAGGAGATGAAACTAAATCCTATGTGGTACTTATGGGCACTTAAAAGAAACCAGCGGGGATGGAAGGTGAGCAGCGGCCAACCAATCACAATCTACCACAATAACAACAATGAACGTAATAATCGAATTCTGCTGGGTTCCTCTCCAAGACTGTGCCCTGTGATCGCATCCCTGCACCGCTGTCATTTCACCAGCCAGTCTGTCGCTTTATGTTCCTGTTCCTAGATTCTTCTATCCTAAGTGAATTGCAAAACTGATGAATGCACTGGAAAAATTAACTGTAAAAAAGTGTACAAAACAGAGGGTCTGCTGGATTCCAGGGTGATGCTAGCTCCATGGAAAACATCGAAGTACAACCAGAGAGTTCAGCTCCGATCCAAACACTCTGCGTGTCTGTGATCCAGCAAACTTTGCAATTACATAACACATATACTACTATAAACACAGCCATTATCTGACCACACGATCGCTCAGCTTCCTCATTTAAGCCTTGGATTGTCAAACAGCTTGTGAGACAACCTAGAGGAGTACATCCAGAACCAGTACAAAAGGTGACACTGGGAATCCCTTCCTACATCCATCCTTGATTAGGCAGTCTGCAAATGAGCTTTGAGGTCAGTTCTCACTCAAGCTATCGCAGTACCACAGACTCAATTCTACGGTCTGGGGGAATATATCTATGTTTTCTGTTATATAAACTCACAGACTAATGTGGACTACATCTCAAGATGGAAGTTCATCACTGCTAATTGGTGCCAGTGAAATGCCACACTGGATATAAAACTGGATTTTAAACAGTTTCCACTGCATAATCACTCATGGTGAAAATGATGACTCAGAACTGTCTCAGCTCATGCAAGATGTCAGCTTGACCTAATCCATGTGCTCTGCAATGATGCAATAATTAGAGCGCTTACGCTGATTCTGAAGGGATCGTTCCTGCAGTCTCACTGACGTTTCGCTTTGGGTCTCCGACGTGGATTCGGATTCTTCATCATCCAGCAGCACTGGCGGGACGCTGAGCGCTTGGGCCAGGGGTCGGAGGCGCTTGTCTGACCGTAAGCTTTGGAAGAGGGGGCTTGTGGAAAGCAGCAAGAAGCACATAGCCAGCAGGTCCCATAACTTCATTTTAATCTCAATTCCTATGAGAGAACCTGTGTGGAGACAAGGAGAGTGCAATTAGATCGTGCATGCACATGTTTCAAAAGGCTGCAACCTTCCCTCACGTTAGGCGTGGCTAACGGGTTTTACCGATCCCAAACCGGTACTGGCTGGCCAGTAGCCTTATGACTTTTATATCATGCATATGATTCGTCATTTATGGGCGTCGGGGTAGTGCAACATCGCGGGCTGCAATAGTCTTGTGCTTATTAACAGTAAACGTCAAACTGTGTAAGATGGAAATTTACGGTAATCAAACGCAAGTTTACACAGCTGATTTCAGGTTTGTTAAACACAAGTAGGTGACACTGCGAGTAGTTGGATAGTGTAGTTTCGCGCGGAGAAGGCACGTTTCCCACTGTTTTTAAAGATAAAGTCAAGTTTGGCTCCCATATGAGGATGGTCTGGAGACATCAGACAGCCAGATGATATTACTCCCGTTACCGAGATGGTCAACGGGGGAAACCCGCTTCGGCCGTATTAACGTGTTTAGAAGGAAAAATCATGACTGTTACAAAATTTTAAAGCCATTTCATTCGTGGCTACCCCATGCAAAAATCTAACCCCGAAGTGCGTCTTACAGTTCAGCTGTTGCATGTCTCATTTTTAACCACAAGCATTAAGGTACGTATGAAACAACAGCGCGTGAATTTATGCCTTGCAGATGACACAATTTGTAAATGCAGCCAGCGGGGTAAATTTACCAGCTGCAACATTTAATGCTCTCTTCTCACCTTCACTTGGGTCCATACAGACCTGCCGTCGGTAGCAAAAAAAACCAAAACAAAAAGCTACGCGTTTGAAAGGTCCAAGCCTTTGTGGTGGGAAAACTGTAAAGTCAGAGTATCAAGTGCGGTAATCGTCTAAGTAATTGTAGACTAATTTGGCCATGCTGGTTGCGTAGATAAGTAAGTATGTCCCGTGGAAATATCACGCCACTCTTGGGATCCAACAGTTTTCAGCCTCTGCAAAAAGAAGCGATCCCTCCAGTAGATCTCCAGGTACATGGGAGCGACTGGCTGGTACCCGCACGGCCAGGTGACGGGACTCCCCAAGTGTGCGCGCAGCACAATGAGAAGATCTCATTCAATGAACAGAACCCCGAAACTCCGATTAAAATTTCGGTTTTGCTTTTTGATGAGTGCGGTTCCGATGATCAAGTCAAGGCAACCAGGAGCTCCGAAACTGCAGAAGCGGTATCGTCAGTGCGATCGTAACGCCACAAGATCCAGCGCAGTTCAGAAAGTTATCAGCGTGGCTTGATGACTCCTCGGGAGAGTCCTGCTTTTTCCCCAGCCTCCTGTCCACCTCTTCTTGTGTTCTCGTTACCTGGTCTGGCAGGTTTGAGGAACCTGTAGGGCAGATGCAGATCTGGGAGCCTTACTCTTGGACAGATGTGCGCACTCCCAGGATCGCCTCCTTGCCAGAAGATGCTGTTGGATAGGGTAGATTTATACATTCGGGGGCGCTGACGTCTCGCCAAGTCCGTCCTCCACTACTAGTTTATATATATATATATATATATATATATTTCCCCCCTTCAATCTCTATCACTACCAGCTGAAAACAAAAACACCAGCCTACTTCACCGCGGGAGAAGATCACCCCGCCTCCTCGGCTGGAGGAGACAGGATTTGGCCATCGCTCCAATAACGCTTGAAGCTTTTTGGAAACACTCTTTGGCGAGCTTTATTCTTTGTTGCAGCAAGTACGAGACAAAATTATGGACATTTTTAGTATTGGGATTGGATTAATAAATGTATCTCATCCCGTCCATATTCCTATTTTTGAGTGATCAGGGGTATCCCATTCAAATAATGTCAGACAAACCGTAAATACCAGGAATTTTCAAATAATGTACTTTAAAGAATTAAAGATGCTGGCGGAAAAGTCAGTCATCTTACCAAGACATTGACATTTAGGGCTGTCATGTTTTGAATTTCTCCAGTCAGTTGCAAGCTGGAAGATCGAACTGCAGCTTAGGTCATAACTTCATAAGGCAGAAGACTCGAGAGTGTTTGTATAACACAGTTAAAGGCAAGCCGTCCTAAATCAGATCGACGGTAAATATTGATGAAGTAACTACTGCTGTCTCAGCTGCACTGAGATCAACACAATTATATATGAACCAGAGGGCAGCAAATCTGGTGATGCAAAGTTTACCTTAGAACCAGACAGTTAACTCTCGGTTGATAACGCTCGCCGAAAGTTTAACATACTAACTGCAGACAGAGAAAACATTTCTTCTGTCTATTTTGTTCTTGTTGGTTTTCCACGTACAGTAAACAAAGCAGTGAGAATATCTGGAGATTTTCCGGTGGTCTCTTTATTTAAAATTCTGCGTGACTGACGTCATACTTGCTACCACTTCTTACGTTTCTCTTACACGTGGTTTTCGACTGTCACATATATGCATTGACCTGCATTGTTGTTTCGTTTTAATATTGCATGTGGTGTTCCTTTATTAGCAATGCGATATTACCTAATGGTAGTGGTGGGAGGAATGAGACTTTGAATCCGACATTGGGAGGGGGTTATTGGCTGGTTTCGATCGTCTATTGGGTGACGCATTGTATTTTTTTTAACCGACATTTAATGGCAATGTGCAGTTATCATATAAGAACATAAGAACTATACAAACGAGAGGAGGCCATTCGGCCCATCAAGCTCGCTTGGGAAGAACTTAATAGC
>JABFEB020000040.1:5594837-5608414 GCA_019775895.2 Stomatorhinus ivindoensis
GATTATAATCAGGATTCGCACATGAGGAGCAAGGGGGGCGTGGCACATGAGGCTGGAACGGGCAGGGTATGACAGTCAGATCCTGTTGAGTACTTATGGCTGGGGTAACCACATCTGCTCAGTCTTCGACTGATGCGACGTGTACCATTTACTGTTTCAGAGGTACCAGATGTCAATAATCGTAAAAATGAGGATGGTAGCAAAGATTTATGCTCCGAAATATGCTACAGATGAGCGCCATGCCGTAAAACTCCAGCAGACACTGCTGCTCTGGTTATGACTGGTAAAGGAGTGAGGATTTTCTGTGAATCTGCCGAGACTCTGCACGTCTTGTTCCCCTGCCACCACCAGGGCGTTAGTCCAAAAAGAGCATAATCCTGATGTTCACGTGAGAGGGGTCTTATCTGATTTAATTTGCTGTAGAGTGACTTTTCTGGTCATCTATCTAATCCCAAGCTGAAGAGGTCTGAAGACAGCGTACCCGCCAACATTTGCTTGTGAAACGTATGGAGGTTTTTTTGTCATGCAGTATGGTTGGGATTCCGGAGCGAGAAATTGGCCAGATTAGCAACATGTCATGTTTCTAGCAAAAGGTGAGTAAAATAACTCTACACGTCTGACTGATTAATGCTTTTATTTTACTGCAGCCTTAGTGACCCTGCAACGTGCTGCGTTTCAGGCATGAGATACGCCTAAGATACAGATGCATTTAAAACAGCATCAGTGCAAATCCAAAGTCTATAAAAAAACACGAGAAGCTAAAGTCTGTCGGAGTGAGTGTTGGTGCAGGCTGGTCAGGGTCTTTGGGGAACTGTTGGATCTGTGCAGCTGTCATGCAACATTGTTTGACATCTTTTAGCTGGACTGTCATCAATTCCACACCCGGCTTGTGTGCATGGGAAGTCACATCTCTGGAGCATCAAAATCCGGCCAGCTAACTTCGTAACACTGTTAATGTCACTGGGGTGAGAATGCAGCAGGTCACCCTGATTCATGCATGGATTCCCCCTAAGTAGGAAATGTCCCTGAAGTCTGTGATCTCCCATATAAAATCGGACTTACACTAATAATAATAATAATAATAATAATAATAGTAACAATAATAATAATAACATTTTTCAGTTAAGTCTCTCAAAGTGTATGACTTAGTGATCTGTACCGTGCAGGATAACTTTATTTACTAATTAAAGTGATTTATCTGTGTCATTTTTAATGGTGCCAGCAGGTAGTGGGTGATATATTTTTGGTAAGGCCAGAACATTTATTTTTCATTGCAACAAGTTAATGTTTATCGGTCGGTCCACCAGTCCAAGACAAAATCACTTGCTTAAAATGACCTTTTCTGACCTTCTAAATGACTTTCTAAAGAGCAGCCAAGCCGTCCAGTTAACAGAAGTATTACAGTGCATTCATTTTAGTGAGCTCTTATTTTATAAAAATGTACTTGGTCTGCAAAGACGAACGACGGATTAATGTTCTTTAAGGTCGGTTTTATTCCGTATTGTTTTGATTATATTGCAGTTTGTGTTATTTTTGGTCCAGCCCCTGCTTCCGTGACGTAAAGGGAAACAGGGGCATTAACCTCCCCCCGGCGGGGCAGCCGGAGTATCAGCAGCGCTTCGCACCCGGCAGAGTAGGCGGCTGATCCTACGGCACAGCTGGAGGACGACTGAATCACGCCGGTAAGAAGCCGCACTTACATCAAACCGGAACCTGGATCGGATGGGGGGATTAATAACAACCGGGCGAACCGGAGCGCCTCCGGATAAAAGTAGCGGGGGCGGCAAGTGCACCCCTTATAATTAAACACTGTCCCGTGTGTCGCAGGGACAAAAGCGGCTGACGGTCGCATCGCGTCTCAGGACAAAGCCGTGTTAAAATTTAGTGCCGTTAAAGTTGAAGTTTAGGGGGGACTTAATTGCAGATTCAAAAGCTTGTTTCTCAGGTTCGCACTTTAATGGCTGTTTACACACTGTTCGCACTTTAATGCCAGTTTATAGCCCGCACTGGGGTGATTATGTAGGATGTAGTATCTGAGTGTGAAGTTTTGATTTTTTCCCCCACAAGGCTTGTAATAATTTAATAAACGCGACATGCATTTTCCATTTGTCGTTGTAATTTTGTCGAGCAGGGACTGTTTTATTTCAGTAATATAACGGAAAGTTGGATGGGATGTTGCACAAAAGAGCGCTTCTGTCTGTTTTAATGAATTATTCAATTCAGGGTCACTTGACTTTTCGGTGGCATCTGGCGTCGCGTTATTTTTGTTATGAGATTTCTGCACGCAAACCCCCGGGCTAGCATTTTCACAAGATAAGGAAATACGTATGGCAGATCCTTCGCACCCATTTTACACTCGTCTTATTCTTTTGGAGTCGCCTGTTTCAGTAAAAACTTGTTTATCGGAGACATGAATGACATATTTGAGTTAGCATTTAATGTTTTATTCTACTTTAGGTGTTTTAGCATTTTTTAAATCGTGCTGATTTCAGATATTTCTTCTATCTCCATATTAAGGAGGTGTATGTTGGTTAGGTGTGAAGTTGGTCCGGTGGAAATTGCACGTTCCGTTTCCTGTTTGCTTGTTTGTTTGTTTGTTTGTTGGTGTCATTTTTTCATAATCCACGAGCTCACGTAAGAAAACGCACGGCTGATCTCTCCAGTTCAGATGATCGACATCCATGTGGATTTATAATCGCAAAGGATCTGGCCGCACCGCATCGTAAACGGTCCAAATATTTGGCGACATTTCTGAGGCTGTTTGGACCCTCTAAACAGATCGCCTATTAAAACATAAATATAGATGTTCAATCACGAATGTATTTTTAAATATGCTGTATCCACACATTTATTCCCGACTCATTAAAATATGATACCGATCAAAATGCACTTTTAAAAATTACATTAAGATAGCCTTACAATGTTTTCTGATTATTGTCTTAAGACTTTGGTCTGAATAGAGGGTGAGTTCAGTCTGATTCAGTTCACATGCGTGCGTCTAATTGCAACCCATTTCAGGGATAGTAAAGTGTCTGATAGTGCTTTAAAAGTCCTCAGCACCCACCTAAAAATAGACTATAAAAAAGATTGTTTATATTAACATACTTATGTTTAAAGTAGTTTTCAGTTTGGATAAACTAATTGCAAACTCTAGTTATTAGGCCATAACAATTAAATTAGTTTTTAAATGTTTAACAAAGCTATTTTTGTCTTGCAAAATGACTAATGAAGTTAATGTTTTGGCATATCAGACGCTTTGGGGGTTAGGGTTTAAAATGTGAACGAAAGTTGAGTAATAAAGCTGTCAGTTTTATTTTTGTTTAAACAAAAGGGATTTTTAGTAAATGTTCAATGTTCTGCACAGAGGTTCCCAGTCCCTCAGTGGCCTGCTCTCAGCACCCGAGGCCCAATTCCCGTGGGTGTGGCAAGACGTGTTGTCAGGTGTCAAACCCCCCCCCCCCCCCTCGGCCTGGCTCAGGCAGGTGCAGAGTCCTTCAGTGAAGCTGTTGACTTGGGCTCTGTGACAGGTTTAAGTTCAGCCCAATGAGCTAAGAGCAGAAGGAGAAGGTACCTCCCTGCTGCCCCCCCAGATACGCAGTGAGACAGAAAGGGCACAGGCAGGGAGGTTTCTGCCAAGCGTGAGGTAATCTCGATCCGACCAGGTCACCTGCGTCACCAAAAGTCACCCTTCTTGTTCCTCGATGGGGGAGCAATTACCATCCCAGTCAGATGTCCCTGAGTTGCATTCCGAGTGACAAGCCCAGAGTTCCTCAGCGGGGCCTGTTCTATGTCAGCCTCCCACTTTGGGTTGAGGGGGTGCTATCAACATGATCTCGGCCCCCGTTCCAGCCCTCCCACGGTCCCCTTCATAACCGAAACCTCAAGCCCCCCCCCCCCCCACCCCACAAGTGCACTGGCGGGCGTTTGCTTGGTGCCGAAGAAGCAACGCAGTTTCAGTGTGAGAGAGGGGGAATTGCTCACACGTGTGGGCGCCAACACGGAGGCCGGCATGCACGGACAGCGGGGGGCTACGTCCTCACCGACGTCCATCATGATTCTGCCCGGTTTCGTGCTTTCAGAGGCGGGTCTCCGGGAATGGCTGCGTGAGGATCCCCGTGGTTAGGGCAAAGAGGCGTGTGCGATTTTACTTACTGAAATCTCTGATCTCGGCAGGGAGGCCGATTAAGTAATACGGCTGGAGTCTTGTGTCTGTAGAGGCACAGACCGGCGTAGGAGTGAATTTGAGAGGGGAGGGGGGGTGGACAACGGCACAATGATTTAAATGTAAAGGTCTATTTATTAGGGGCATGAATTAAGCCAAAATAAATATTTGGGGGGTGTGGCCCCTCTCCTGGTCGCTCTTGATCATAACTGAGAAGTAGCTGGTGGTCATTGGTCATGGGGGAGGGGAGAGGTTGTTGTCTGTCAGTGAGGGTGAGTGGAGTGGTGGACGTTTCGGTGACTGGGGGGGGGTGAAGATTCACCGTGAGGCGGCCCTTCCCTTCCTCCGCGTGAGGAGCTGGAGAAGCACAGATAATCCCATGGGAAGGCCGGGTGGGGGGTGAACTGAGGTTGTAGGGAGACACCCCCCCACCACCACCGCATCATCAACCTCTCCAGCACTGTACAACAGCTGCAGCTGAAAGAGGTTAACAAATGAAGGGGGAACAAAGACTATGACCCTGAAAGGGGGGGTTGGAGAGCGTAAAACAAACTTTGGGGCACGGGGGGGAATGTGGTTGAATCTCATTGTTTCTCCAGCTTTATCATGTCGGTGCTGGTCTTTGTCGACCAGTGGAGGGTGGATTCTGACAGCAGCTCAATCGGTGGGAAAGATTTAATAAGTTTGATTTATTTTCCATTTATTTTTTCACAATTCAATCAAAATGCACGGACGTCAGGAAAAATGCATAGTCCTTGAATAGCAGAGGCCCTAATAATTTGGACCATGATTGAATTGGTCTGAGTTGGGGCCCCTGTATTTAATATAGTTTCATGGGGCCCAGAATCTCGAGTGGCTCCCCCGGATGAACCCTGTTTCGTTGGGATGCAGCGCTTCCATCACCAGCTGTGGACATCAGTCATTTAGACGTCAGTTTAGCGGGGATGAACACACTGTAATCGGAAGGGTGTGTAAGCAAACAGCGGCGTAAGATGGGATGAAGGTCGCCAGTGGCGGATTTGCCCCCGAACCGCCGTGAAATCCATGTGCTGGGGGCCGTTTGTTCCCAAAAGAGCCGCGCAGATGATTCTGATCAGCAGACAATAGCCGGCTGCAGCGGCACTGGCCCCGGGGGGGGGGCAGCTGAAAAGGTTCCTGCCTCGCCTTCACGCAGGGTCAGATCCGGGCAAGCCGCTGAACACATCACAGCTTCTAAAAAAACATACAATACCGCTTTTATTTCAGCTGTTCGCGGGCCCACGAGCTCCAGAAACGGCTTCGGTCCCTTAGGATTCGGCTCGCAGCCTGGCTGCGGCGTCGTCACGTGACGCCTGGTGTCGTGGTGTTCATTCTTGGGGTTAATTCCTCTGCTCTCCATCGACATGTGACAGCGCCAGTGGTGGGCAAGGTAATTGAAACAGGCCCGTCCCTGTACTGAGCCCCAGATTAATGGATACATGGATTAATGAATAATGAGTATAATATAGATAGATCTGTGTTTCACTGACAAAATTGTCTACTGTATTTATGTACATTAATATTTTACGTTATTGATTATTTTCATACATTGATGTATTACTTTACGGTACATATATATCATGTATATCATATATATCATGTATATCATATATATCATGTGTATCATATATATCATATATATCATGTATATATATATATGAGATATTACATTATAGTGCCTGGGTCCCTCTCATCCAGGGTGGACCCCAGCCTTGTGCCCTGTGTTGTCCGGGAGGGGCTCCAGGACCCCACTCTGACCCAGAGATGGATGGGCCGATTATAGCACTCTGGCACGGCCCTTCACATTATCGCTATATTCTGTTTCATGTTGAAATTCATGTGCATTTTACAGGGTAAAAGCTCTCTCTGAAGAGGAAGAAAGTCCCTGTAAAAATCAGTGCTGCTCTGTGACTTTAAATTAGCCGCACTCTGGTTCCGGAGGAGTGAACTCGCAGAACCGAAGCCAGACGGGAGTGTGGTGCCGTGCAAAGGCAGCTTCAAAAAGTCCAAATATGGAATAGGGTCAGGCGACAACGGCCAGCTCGCCTCCCTGTGGCTGACCTTTGACCTTTCCCACCGAGGGAACACTAGAAGTGCATGTGCCTCTTTGTTTAGTACCGGTTCCTGTCTGACTGACGCATTCCTACGTTTGCGGCTGTCGGCTGTGGACATGCTCCTCTCGCCTCTCTGGGCAGCAAAACAAAAGGAAAACTTCACAAATAATCTAAAGTATGCACAGTCTGGAGCCAGACATGACGTGAATAAACACCCCTTTGTCGTGTTTGCGTTTACTATCTCAAAGGGTAATGGCTCACTCCCTCTGCCCTACCCCTGTTGTCTGTATCACTCTGGAGAGGATGAACAGGGTTTATGTCAGGGGATTGGAACGGCCGCACAATGTGTCGTTAAACGTTTGCACTGCACTAAACGTTCATCTCTGTGTCTGTGCTGGATTGTAGCCAGCCGCATCATCGAGATCGCGTAAACATTCCCAGTCAAAGAGAAACAGTAATCACGGCTTAGTTATGATGTACACAAAAACAGACGGGACTATATTTTTTCTTCTTTGACGCAGGAGAGATTGAGAACACGTCCTGCCTCAGGGAGATGTTCACACCCAATTTGGACACCCATGTCCAAGAAGGGCCACAAGAAGAACTCTGAGCAGGGTATAGACTATGTCTTACGTCTGATCCACGTAATGAACAGTAAAGGTATACGGAGGCGTCCAGCCTGAAGGGGTATATTATTGTGCTATTTATAAGGCCGATGACTGGAGAGCTGTGGGACGGAAACTGATGAGCACAAAGGGTGGAAATAGACTTTGGACTGACCATCGGAAAATGTCAGTTGCCCCATCTGTGCTGTGCGGCATCTAAATTCACTCTGATTATGGCCAGTTCATTTTATCGTTCGCCGTCTACTACGAACTCCCAGCATGACCACTGCTTGTGCGTCTGCGTAGCTTTATGGCCACATTTTACATTTCCCAGTCTTCTCAACAGGTTTTCCAGAGGAAAACCCTTTAACTCTTTTTGTTGATGTGTTATTTTTTCGTCATTTACCTTATGCTACTATTTTCTTGCCCCTGGTAACGGCTTTGGGCTCTGATTCTGTATCAAAGCTGATAGACTCACATTGCTGTAATGGTCATTGTAAGAATGTTTCTTTGACTTAATGGCTTAGTTTACAGTCCAGATAGTTGCAGCCCACATCTCACTTTCCACATCTCACTTTCCACATCTCACTTTCCATATCTCGACTGCCTTAATGTGTCAGTGGCCTGAACATCCTAACATCTCAGGACCTTATACATCTCTTTGGCTTTAACATCTCAGTAGGCCCAACATCTCAGAGCCTTCATCATCTTAACAGCCTCAATACCTCAATAGGCTTTGACGTCACAGAGCCTTCAACATTTTTACATCTTAGCCAGATTAACATTGCAAAAACATCTCAACAGCCTCAACATCCTAGAGCTTTCAATACCTCAGCAGTCTCCCCTTGAGCTCTCATCATCTCAGCAGCATTGACACCTTACTCCTTGCTCTTCGTGTCCCATCTTCCTGCTCACCAAGGCCAAGTGGAACCATCTTGACTCCCTCGCGGGGAACAGCAACAACAATGTTGAGAAATCTCAAACTGACAACTGTAGCAGTAAGTTGTTAGAGCTGGTTAAAGCTGAGAGGTGTCGCTCGCTCCAACATGTCAGATTAGTATTTACTAACACAGGTTGATGGCTTCCTTTCCTGAGCATCACGTCCTGCACTTAACATGCAGGCAGTTCCTTCATTCATGTTGCCATTCATATTTACTGGCAACCGCCACCACAGGGTACCAACGTCCAAGTACTGCTATTTGGCAAGTATTTTATTTACTAGTTTTTTTAGTGCATTACCATCCATACTATAAATAATGTGATGCAAATTTTACAGTGTATTTATTGGCCATTGTCATTCATACTGTGATGCATATAAATACTCATCCACGTCAAGGTCGCCTTCACCCGCGAAGCGTCAGGGTGTGATCTTCGCGAACATCTTGCAAAGTTTCCACGCTTTTGGTCTTCTGCCTTCTGATGGCTCTCCAAGGGGAGCGAAGCCTCTAAAGCTTTTGGCCCAAAGCCTTTGTCTCCCCATTCGGCGCTTTATCCTTGCAGAACATCTGCGACGGTCTGATCTGAATTGCACATGTGCTCGTTGTTGGGATGAAACCCTCTGTGTCCTTTAAGATTTCCTTGCCCCCTGGACACTGGAAAGACCCCATCGTTCACCCGTGGCTGTTTCTCGAGCTTTTCGAGCTGGATCGCGTGGTGTGCTGGGCAGTTGCGGGGGGGGCAGTGTTGGCTCTTCCATTTAGCATCTACCTGGTGCTCAGCATCCTGACTGAAGCGATCAGGCAGCTGTCATTATGCCTGGGCAGAGCGTAATCCCCCTCCTTTACCAATGGGATTATACTAATACCCAAAGAGGTCCCATTGCAATGCTGCCCATGGTCTCCCCCCGAAAAGATAAATAACAAATGCAGCCTTTATCTACGGCGGCCTGGATGACAGAAACATCCTGTTTTATTTCATTACTCACTTGGGCAGGGGAAGCTTTTAACCCTAGCGGGTGTGTGTGTCTGGCACTCCTAACAGTTTACTCTGTAAACACTTCAGATCGGCCCACACTGAAGGCTTTAAGTGTGCTTCCTTCCTGCCTTTACCCGCTTTTACTGCACTTTCAGTCTGTCTTGCTTTGTTCTCCTTCTTTCTCTGCTTGAACAGAGGAATTAGTCTCCTGGTAACCCCCCCCCCCGTGACGACTGAACAGCAGTGATGCTTTCTGAGGATGTACAGAGATTCTCGCTCTGGCCCTGGATGAACGCTGCCTCGTCTTGTAAAAAAAAAAAAAACATTCTGTTTCTTGTCAGGGAGCAGGTTTGTGACATTCATAGGAATGTCAGGAAGAGGCTGGCTGACTGTAAAAGTGAAGGTTTATAATCCGAATGAGGTCTGTACGAAAGCTGCCTTGGCTGGAAGGCTCCGCCACAGCTTCCAGTGAAATCTAAACGCCCGAGCCCCTGTAATCTCACGGCACGGTCAGCTGCACCCGTCGCTCATGCACTGGGCGCCCGTGCCAGGCCAGCTGCAGTAACCCACACCACATGATTTATTTTTTGCCCCAAATGAGGGCAGATTTGAGCCGTTTTGGTGATCAGGATGGTAGTATCAGTATCTGTAATGGCCACATACTTCCGATTCTGAATCCTGCTCTTCTGTGTGATTCAGCCTCAGAAAGGCAGCCAACCCCCATGTCATCCACAGCTGCATTCAGACTGGAGGACATCCTGTGGAGCACTAGGTGGCAGAGCAGCTGAAGGCAGGATGATTTTTCTGTGCTGGAAGCATATAAGGATTAAGTAGCAGATTGGATTGGGCTGTGTTTCAGCAGATTGAACAGCCTTGGAAAATGAGTAAAATCTAAAAGTAACGGCATATAGCAAAAGGGTCTTCAGCTCCTTTGGAAGGTAGGGCACAAGGAAGAGGCTAGGCATGGAGATGGGGGACACCTTCAGCAGTAGTGTTACTAACTTGACCCTTCAATAATCATGCTTCATTGTTTATGATCATTTCTCACTCATGGGAGTTTTACTTATGGAAAAATGTTCTGAGGGCTGAAGGAAAAATGATTGGTTTAGAGAGAACCAATCAAATGTCTTGGCCCCACTTCCTCTAGTTGCTTGGACCCATGTCCTCCACAGTCTGATTGGTTATCTCCCTGAACCAATCATTTTTTTCTGCTCCCAGAACATCTTTGTGTAAGTAAAACTCCCACAAGCTCATTTCTCACAATCATTTTTTTTCTGTATAGGGCTTCAAAACTTTACTTTTTTCCTTCTCTTAAAGGTGAGCTCTGTATTAACTTAAAAATAATGTGATCTCTCAGTTCCCACAGCCAGATAAATAGCTGAGTGCATAAGCATGCTGGGACATAATTGGCCTTGAAGACCCGACATTGTTCCCATGGAGACAGCCCAAATAACAGAACGATGGTCTTTCTGTAATTTCTCGGACCCATACTCACCATCTGCGTCATGCCTTCCTCACCTCTGCCCCGCCCCCTCCCTCCTCCCCTCCCTGTAACGTCTCTGGTCACGTGACCTGCAGACCCAGGGTGTCGGTGTTGCTCCGAAGGGTTCGGCTTGGCCTGGCTCCATCCCAGTGGGTCATTTTGTCTCACAAACAACATCTGAGGCTAATGAATTACATCCTGGGATGAAAAAATGCTAATTTAAATCACCCTTTCTGGTTTATTGAGCTCTGGAGCCATGACCGAATAAAGATTGATTACTGTGGGATGTGTTCATGGGACAAAAAAAAAAGGCTTTTTAATGCCATGTCTGTTCAATATCATAAGAGACATTTATTCTTCACTCCTGGGGGAGGAAATGAGAGCGAGTGTGGTCCAAGGCAGAGGGAGACTTGGCTGCTTTGATGTAGGTCCACTAACAGATGCCAGCACAGTGCAGGGTGATGAACGCGCCAGGCGGTTAAGCGGCCGTGGGCATGTGTTGCTACATCTGCTTAGGGAAGCGCACTAGGCCATCCAGGCGGCGCGGGGCTGGCAGCCGAGAATGGCAGGAGGGTGAGGAGAGGCAGGGCACGCAGGGAGGACAGACACTGTTGTCCGAGTCTCCGATCCAGACCCTTGCAGTATCTGTTTGGGTTTGGTCTAGGTTTGGTCTCTGTTCCACCTTAAAAACTCATTGCCCCTGTTGATGTTTGTTTCTTAAAATATCCGACTGGAAGTGCCCCCCCCTCCCCCCCAGGCCCCGCCCCCTGCCAGTGGTATAAATGGGCACAGCTCTGCCTTGTAATCGGCACTCTTGGCTGACGGGTTCGGGGAGGTCCAGGAAGACCAGATTCTGCCCACCTGCTTTCCTCCGGGTTCTTTAGTTCCTTTGGTAGGCTAAGCTCTGAGTATCCAGGCCAGTTTATTTTGGGGGTGGGGTGGGCTATGGGGGTCGATGGCAGTTTTGTATGCTATCTATGTGCCTCAGGACTATTTGCTTTTAGCTGTGTGCTGATCCTCCATGACACCCCCTGGTTGTCCTGTGCCTCTTAGCTGTCGTCTGGGTTGTTCTTCAGTCTCCAGATGAACATCTGACCGATACTGTCTTCCTGCTACAGCAGTAATTATTAGGTTATTAAAAAAACTCCTGATCTGTGAGACGCTCTATGAAGATGATGGTCTGTAGAACTCAAGTCCTTTATGCCGATCGACTCGCTGAGCAGAAATACCCTCTAACATGGTTGGTTTCTTTTTCGACAGGAATTTTCAGAGCTGCTAACTACACACCTGAACTCCATCTGAACTCCACCTGAATCCCAGCGAATCCCAGCGAAACCCAGTGTGACCAACTAACATGAGCAGCAACTACAGTGTGTGCCTGATGGGCCCGGCTCCTTGGGGCTTCCGCCTGCAGGGGGGCAAAGACTTCAACATGCCCCTCACCATCTCCCGGGTGAGTCATTCTCTAGGGACTCCCCTCTCTTTGCCACATCTCCACCCCCAGCTCCTCTGCCTTGCGTCATTGAAATACTCACACCCTTGGTATGGCAGAGATGCGCGCGATGATGCGGGAGCGCTGAGTGGCCATAAACCATGATTTATCTCTGTCTCCTTAACTCATCCCCTGAGAGTTTATCCTCTGCTGTTACCAAAACCAATGCTGAGGCATGATTGACTGATTCAAGCCACTGTTCCCAGCTGTGTGAAACCTGTCAGTGTCTTGGGAGCCAGGGGGTCTGTCTGAAGGACTGGGTCAGGGCACTCCCCCCTGGTCCCCTGAAAGACCGTCACTCTGCTGGAAGCGATCTCGTTTATTTTTATTTAGCGTCACACTTCTCGGTACTTTAGGGCTTTTCTGTGTTGCTCTGGTTACACTTGCCTGTAAATAAATAAACCGAAGCGTGTTTCTCCGCAGTACGGCTGCCAAACAGGGATCTGTTTCTGGGACGGGCTCACTGCGCGTGGTGGGCTTTCATTTAACTCCAGGGCTTCGATTTCTCATAAATTGTTTCCTCGGTTATGTTCAGAGTGGAGTAGCCAGGCGGGGCATGCCTTGAACATCCCAACAGCTCTGTGTCCATCTTAATCCTGGCGGGAGGAAGTGGAACTCGACGGCGAGTGGAGGTTTGCGATCCAGCGGGTGCGGCGGATCTCACACACGGCGCGGCGTCCTTTGCGTTTGTGCTGTCAGTCATGTGCATCCCTCTCAGGCTCCACGCTGCACGGCATTGTGGGAATGGCTCTTCCCCGGGGGGTTCTTCTGTCAGCCATGGGCTCCTGCGACAAACATCCCATAATTAACCTGGGACTCCATCAGCACCCCATCTCTATCAGCGCCCATACAAGACATTAGTCACCATCCATAAAAGCCATTGTTGTCAGTTTGGTGGAAAACAAGTTATAAAACTGAAAGGCACACACGCACACAAACACACACACGCACACACGTATGCCAGGAACTGACGGTCTGCTCTTTTATGGGAGGAAGCTCTCCTTGTTCTTACTTGTCCTCTCCCACCTGATTGGTGCTCCCAGTATGTCCTCTCCTTCCTGATTGGTACTCCCTGTTTGTCCTCTCCCTCCTGATTGGTGCTCCCAGTATATTCTCTCCCTCCTGATTGGTGCTCCTGATGTGTCCTCGCCCTCCTATCGGTACTACCCACTTCGTGTTTATGAGTCTCCATTTTGTTCTGTTATTTTGGACTTTTGGGCCAAGCAGGTGTCTGTAAATCTTAAAATTTATATTTTATTTATTCTGCCTTATTACACTGTTTTCTTTGTACTGACCTCTGTGGTCTGTTTACCGACATTAAACTTTAGCGACTACAAATAACTGTGATAAAGCAATGAACTACCGTTATATTTTAAGGTCTAATTTGTATACATATAATTTATAGACACAATTTTTAAAAATACATAAACTATCTTATTATGTGGCTAATATTTATATTTGTCGTTAACACTACATAATTTTTTAATACTTAAAATCAGGGCTTGCTCAACAGCCCAGTATATCACAGTGCCAAAGTGGTGAATAAAATATTGGCTCAGATTGAAATGAAGTAGGCAGGAGGAGGTGGGTGTGGTGACTAGGACCAGGGTATAACCAGAGGTGCCCATGTGGCATTCTTGGATCAGCTGGTGTTTATAGCAGTGGTCTATCTCTTCTTATTATCTATGGTCATTTCATAACTGTTTTGCTGAGCTCTAATTTTGACGTCTGGGTTTTTTATTTGTAGGCTTTTTTACAAAGGGTCACGTGATATAGGGGAGACCGGGGATGGTTGTCACACGGGTAGGTTGTCACAGTCATTATATCTCAGCCATTAAAGGGCGCTGAT
>JABFEB020000040.1:5609564-5619604 GCA_019775895.2 Stomatorhinus ivindoensis
CTTGCTCTTTGTAGAGCAAGCTGTCCGCAAGGGGCAGCCACCCGTAGCGGCGCCCAGGGAGCTGGGGGTTAAGGGCCGAGGTGTCGTTTTCACTGTTTGATAGCCCTCAGTCAGCCTCGAACCTGTCGGCCGAGCCTCCCCTCTCCATGGCGTGGTGGAAGCCCTCTCTGCTCTGCACCGCACGCTCTCTGACCTACACAGTCATGTGATGGAAGGGGAGGGGGATGTTGTCCAGGTATCATGGGGATCCGATTGGGTCAGGTCTGCACACTCCTGGGGTGTTTCTCAATACCAAGAACGCAAAGATCATACTGGTTGGCTAACTTGCCTCCCAATAAGTAACTTGGTCCACAATGAATCATGGGATTGGTCTCGTTTGGTGAGCATGCAACCAATTTTTACCAAATAAATTCTATAAATCTGTTCTTAGAGTTGGAACTGGTTTTCGGCAAAGGAGAGTGATGTAAAATGGGTACACGGGAATACAAGTACACGCTTTGAGGAACAGCCCTGGAGTAATGGATCCGCACCCATGATGTTCATTGGATTAAAAATGAAATGCAGTGAGAGCTCCAGTGTTTGCTGTTTATGGCCCACGCCGATTGGTTGCCTCCTGCCTCTCCGCTGTCGGTCCATGCGGGCACGTATCACAGGAGCCATCTCACGTTGTACAATCTATACACGTGCATAATTCATGCTGCAAAGCAGGAAGAGATCTATGAGCGGCCATTGATCTCATATACTTCACTTGTCAATGCTTGGGTTAGCTGGCTAAGCACTGATGCTTTTACTGAGTCGTAGGAACAGTTTTGTTCATCGATATTCTATTTCCATAAATTCTGGTTATATATAAAGTTAGGATAGATCAATAACTGTGTGTCTGTATAGGAAACATATTTAATGTGTGTCTACATCAGAGGTGGCCAATCTTATCTTCAGAAGGCCAGTGTTTGCAGGTCTGTGGGATAACTTTCAGGTCAGCCGTTCAAACTCAGGTGTGAAGGCTTCAGTCAGTCAGTCTTCTAATTAGTAATCTAATTAGGGAGCTGCAGTGAAAACTGCATACACAGCAAAACTTTATGGATAAGATTGGTTACTCCTGGTCTGCATTGATGACAGGCGTGTTGTTTGCATGGATTTATAGTTGCAGTAGAAGATGAACATCTCCGTAAGCCTCATAGATGTTTTGTTTGGTTAAGGAGGATGTAGACACGGGTCCTGAGTCTTTAACGCCCGGCTTTCTTACTTTCCACTCACTCGTCTTCCCTCCACAGCATTTAGGAAGAACAAACAAACATTCCCTCTTCCAGAATAAAGACACAACTTGTTCCCTAGTGGCAGGATTCAGGAAACAGAGCCCCAGATGGACTCGGCTGTCGAGGCGTTTTGCTGGAGAGACATGAGAGCAACAGACAAGAAGATGGATAGAAACCAAATTGAAAAACACAGACTAAACTGCACTTGACGAGACGGCGGTTGGGTTTAATGAATACAGTGTCAGAATGAGTTGGGCCTGAAATGATGAGGTGTGGAAATAATACAGCCAGTAGATCATGTGACATGGCATGATTCACGCTGAAGGAGAGTCGGGGGTGCGCTACTGGAATTTCACACCAGTAGTGCACAGTGATCTTTTTCCCTGTTTGATGGGGTTTCTAGCTGGTCGTTTTTAGCATGATCTGGGTCCAGGTCTGAATTCTGCAGGGTGACGGAGAAGGCTTGACCTTACATCTATGTCTTTTATCCCCCCGCCTCCCTTCATGGGCCTGTGGGTTGTACCGCTGCTGTACTGGGAGCCACGTCATTCTGGGAGAGTTCAAAAGAAAATAAATGTCTGTATTAGGGGTCTCAAAGATTCTCCGTTCATGAACGATAACAGATGTGGGTCCACCATGCTTTGCACCTGCAAGTTTAACAAACAGAAGCTCGTGTTTTGCCAATCTGAAGAGCAAGGTGCCCAATTCGGCCAGTCAGAGAGCTTTCCTGACACCGCACAGACACACGCGCACTGCAACACACACGCTCACTGCCTCAGTAGACTGATTAACCATCGCTGAGGTGTTAAACCCCCGTCGTCTCATGGCACCCTGCTACATTTTGGTCGGTGAACATTCCCCATTTTCACTGGCTGTTCCGACACAGTCGTTGTACTTTGCTGTGGGCAGTAAGACTCCGGTTCCCTGTGTGTCGCCGTCAGTATCACCCATGTGAGTTACAGCTCTACAGTAGACATGCAGCCAGAGAGGAACTCCCAAAGCAGGCCGGGCAGCCGAGATAGAGCGGCTATTAACATGGCGTGTGAGATGCTGGGGGTGAATGCCAGCTAGCCCTGGTCTGTCCTCTGCGTGCAGGAGTGACGGAATTAGCCTAAATGATCCCACAAATGTCCGTGGCAAGCCTGCTGGCCCAGGCGGCACTGCGCTCTGGGCGGGGCCCCGTATATACCACAGGGGCTGGCAGTTGCGTTTGTAAATCCTGCTTTATTTTCTTTCCTTCAGCTATTTTCTAACCACATACCTTCTCTCTGCTCCGTCTTCCTGGTCGAGCTTCTTCTGGCCTCCAGAACCGGACTGTCACGCGACAGATTCATGTTAGCATTAGCTAGCATTAAGTTACCCCAATGGCATAGGAGAGAGTTTGATATTGGGGAGACATCGCTTAATCATTTAAATGCAGCAGTCTGTTTACTGGGGGGCTGAATGAAGCTAAAATAAATATTTGGAGGGACATGCCCCCCCCCCCCCCAGTTCCCCCCGGATTCCATGCCCAACTGGTTAATCGTACATATTGATTATTGTTCATAGTACTGCTTATAATGAAACTAGTCCCCCCCTCCAATTTCCTATGATGAAAAGTTTTAAATAAGAGGGGGGGCAGTGTTAGCCTGCATTGCAGAGGGACTGGGGGAAGTTGGCGGCATGAAATGCTGCTGGAAACGGTAGCTGGAAGACGAGGACACTGCGGCCAGGCTGCATCATTGCCAGTCCTGTGCCTCTGCTGTGCCCATGTTTGGTCAGATTTTGCTGCCGCTCTAACCCCGAAACCCTGCCCCGTGACTGTGTCCTAATGCTTGATTATAGCCTTGGATAGATAACTCAATGATGGCTTGCCTGAGTCCATTCCGGCCTTTGCCTTCCCCCTTATCACCACTGACTTCCCCAGGAGATTCCCGTCATTCCGGAAGATGTCCTTCACGTCTATACTGCCAGCCATTTATTTAGTTGTTCTGTGTGGGACCCAAAAGTGGAGTTTTCCACAGGTTTGTTCTTTAAACCCTACTGCCCGTCGCGTCTCAGTGACCAGAACTGACGGTCAACCCCATGATTTCACCCAAGAACGCACTAACCCAACGGCGATCTCCTAAGATGGCTACATGACATGATGGGGTGACAAAGAAAGCTACCTGCACTAGTGGCCTGCAGTCCTTTGATCAAGGCGACCCTCATCATCACTCACCGCTCATGTCAGAACAACTGCATCTTTGTTTATCTGTTGCTCGGTTGAGCCGTCTTCTGCTGGACTTTTCTATGACGTGTGTTCTGGGACCCCTCGTGAATATTACCAGGCTGTGAATCGAACCAGGGGCTCGGGTCTCCCTGCTGGGGGGGACGGGGGGGCACCCTACCTGTTGAGTTAGATGTAACTCCAGGTGTCATGCCCAAATAAGACCGAGAGGCTGGCTTTCTGAATACGGTTGAGGGGAAGCGGGTACGGATTCGAAACAGAGCCAAAATGCCAGGGCCAGAACTTGTATCTCAGTTTTTGGAGCGTAAGAATCTGTAAACGTTTTATGGGTTTGGCATGTGTGTGGAGCCGTGGCTAACGGAACGTGGCTTTTAAGTCATTTTTTGAATAGCTTACTGGGTAATAAATCGTTGCTTTGAGTTTTGTGCGCAGCTAGCGGGTGAAAGGAACTCTGTTAAAAATGTGCAGTGCTCAGACTCTCCAGACGGGCCACTCTTTTGATCGTTAAGAGAGATTTCGGGCCTCTGTCATGGCTTATGAAATCCTTTGTGTGTTATATTGAATCTTACTGCTAGATTACTCCGTTATTTATAGGTAAGTGCAGTTGGATTTGAAGTCACTTAGCCGCCTCCATCTGTGCCTTATTTCTGATGCCTGGCATTTGGCTGTATCGTTGAGTACCGTTGGATATGTGTGCCTCCCATTTAGAGACGTAATTACAGGGGTTATGATGGAGGTCGTGTCCAGAATATTCATGCGCAAAGTGGAACATTTTGTCCTTCTCTGGAGGGTTATTGTGAAGATTCTTCCGGTAATAATGTACCAGGTGACTTTAGGATATGAGTGACGCTACAGTTCCCCGCTGGGCCAGTTCACGTTATCGCGGTTCACTGATGTTTAGCTTTCATTTACGTTTCTGCATGTGTGCAGTGAGCAGGACTCGGAGATGTCAGCACTTGACCCCAAGAGCCCCATAAATCTTACAGACGTCACATGCGTGACACAGATGCTTTCGAGGATTCTGCCAGCAGCTGTATGGTACTTAACCATGGTAGTTCCCCTTCCACGACACAGAACTGTAGACTATCCGTCCAATTCCAACTGTACTAACTACCTCAGCCACCAGAGAAACACACTTCTACCCATCGATGTTTGGATTGACATGGCATTGCTGATTGGATAATGCTCTGTTTTGGTTTTGATGAGACACAGTGACTGACTGGCTAGTTGTCACATGTCCTGTGCTATGTCCCGCCTGATTGGGTGGAACAGACCTAAAGCTGAACCCACCTGATGCAGATTGGGAGTGCTTGAGTGGAGTGCGAGACCAACTGAGAGTGGGATTGTATTTCCAAAGTCTGTTTTTAGCCTCAGACTCAGGCATGAACCAGATGTATGTTATTTAACCGGCAAGCTCTTATTCCAGAGAAAGGGAATAAAACAATAAACTTGGTATTTCAGTACAATATAATAGGAGGGTTCTGCCAAGGTTGGCTCACAGGTTACTTAATGGTATGTAACATTCTGCCATACTTATTACTCTTTGGTTAACTTGATATGGGTGGCAGGTCTGTCATAGCAAAGCAGAACAGTGTAGAGGTTCCTGAAATTCACCTTTCATTCACCTTTCCACTCCTTGGCGGGTTCTGTCTGTCCTGGTTAGCGTATACTAACCTCAGTCGTATGAAGTGAATAGTGTTTCTGGTTCCTATCTGCAGATGATATGAAAATGAATTGCCTGTACTCTTCCAGGTGTCTCTGAAAGAACTGGTTTGCTGCATTTCCCTGTTCAGGATGCATTCCTTTCTGTTACTCTTACAGGCTAAGCGAGTGCGATATGGTTCACGTTAGTATAAGTGGGTCATTAAGGCTCGATGCTAACAACGGACTAATGAGTGTTTGTCTGGCAACAGATTACGCGAAGACCTTCATTAGCTAAAGCTGGTTTTTGCGATGTGTCAAAGATGCCCATAAGGAAGACTGTTTCATATTTCTTGGCTTCACACAGAACTTTCCAGGTTGTAGCGGATGTGAGAGACAGGTCCTTCAGAACTACAAAGCAGCTGCAAGAGGCTGAGCTTGCAGATGTTCAGTCTGAGGTGATTCACCTGCAGCTGGTGAAATGTTTGCGAAGCACTGCATCACTGTGGGATAATTAAACGTAAACCTTTATCTGGAATCTGGATCCGGATGCCTGAATTTTCCATTTGGAAGTGGCAGAATTCCTCAAGTTCGACGGGCGAAACGTCTATGTTAACACGAGCCAGGGGGGAGATTATTAGGTTTACCATTTGGCTGGAGAAGGTTTTCCACAGTGATATTAGGGGAAGTTTTTGCATTCTGTCGATTGCAGTGTAATAGATGATTACTTTTAGTTTCTGTTTGTTTATATGGTTCTGTTGATGCAGCCAGTAATTATTTTGCTTTTTTGCAGCTGCTCTGCCAGGCGGTTGGTAGGCTACCGGGATCGTTCATTCTTTTCCCTCTTTTTCCGTTGACGGCGTGGCTTAGCATAGCGATACAGCCCCAGATGGAGCGTTCTTCTCTTGGCTCGGCACTTGGCCTTGCGAGCATGCTGGCATCCTTTCACCAAGCTGTGATTCTGCATGTTCACCTTTAATTACACAAAGACTTTGCTTGTTCTATGATTTGTCTTTTTACAGATGCCGTAGCTTTTTTTTGAAAGACCTCTTCTGTCATTGTACAGCAGGACTTAGACTCTAGATCATGGTGTCTGGTTAATATAGTCAGGCTGTGATTATGGCTACTTTTAATCCCAATAAGATCCTCGCCCTTGTCAGATTCGCGATCATGCATTAGACTTGGTTTCACAGGAGGCCTGATATTGGCAAGCTGTGCTGTCCTGTGTGCAGTGAGGCGACAGACACTGGGCACTGAGCTGGTCCTTCCTGAACCAGACTGCCATGGCCGACCTCTCCCATGCACCGCCATTCTCCGCCATTCTCCATAACCACATTGAGAAATTTGTATGATTTTATTGGGAACATTAATCCTGACTTAGGCTGAGACGATGGGGAGTTTTACTGTAAAATCTCTGCAGGCCTTAAGACAGAGAGTATCAGGAATAATAAATACTTAAGCATTGATAGTTATTAATTTGCTTAACTTCCTTGACACTCATTAAATTAAGGGACATATTAGCCCCTTTGTATGTAAGCAGCAATAGGAAACTCTTTAACTTGAATGTCTGCCACCTGATGTTAGGGTTAGGGTTAGGGTTAGGGTGTTAGAGCCATATCCCCTGGTGCCCAAGAAACCCAACGTTTCTCGTCAGGGGCAGAGTGTTCTGGGGTCGTGAACAGACCCACTCTGGAGGAGATCAACTTGGGCTGCAAATTTCAAGCCCAGAAAGGCGGGTTTAGAGCGCAGGGCTGAACTTCTCTCCCCTCTTCACGTGTGGCATCCGGACACCGATGTGACGGAGTAGGGGACGTGGTGACGTCAGGGGTTGCCATTTATCCGAGCGTGCAATATGGGCAGCCCTGGGTTTGTCCACTACCCGCCACATCCCCATGGCGCCTACAAAGAGTGCTGTTTTGGTTATGTAGCCATGGCGACGCAACTCAAACGTTCTGGAAACTGAGCAGGAGAGTTGGAGTGACACCACGGTGTTCTTTCAAGGAAGGCCGGCACTTCTTCTTGAATACTTTGCCTCGACTCGCTCCTCTCCCTGCGTTGTTGTGAAACGCAGGCCATCTGGGCCACAGCTGCGTGGCGTGTCCCGTGAAAGCAGACCTTTTTATAGGTGCCGTCCACACCGAGGTCCGAGGGGATTCATGACTAAAGAGGTGTCATGTAAACAAACAGTGACGCAGCCCTGGCGGCGAATCCCGTCTTCTCTGTCATTGCGGGGGGGTGCAAGGCTCCGACCACTACCTCAGTTAGGCCTGGACTGCACACGTGGCGCAGAAGAGGGGGTGTGGACCGTTCTGCTTTTGATTGGCACTGTCTGCTGCAGGAATTCCACTGTCCTGATTGTGAGAAGACGGATGAGGTGATGTTCACGTCTCCAGACGACTTCCAGATGAAACCAATAAGACACTTCTGCCATGGGCACAGACTTAACTGCCAGACCCTGATTTTATATCTTGGAAGCTCCATGCATTTATTTAATTCTTTCTCAAGCTTCTGCTCGAAAGCAGCCCATCATCACTGTGAGTTATTCGTAAGGCTGCACGTATCAGTCATTTGGAAATAAAATGCGCAGTTAAAACAAATTTTCCACCAGACACAAAAAATACTGCTGTGAAGTGATGGAGAACAGCTCCTATCTTCTAAGTGCTTTAGATGTAGGGTGTTCATGGACGGCGAAATAGGCGATTCAGCTGAAATGTTCTACTAACCTGTTTCTTTTCTGATGTCTATGTAAAGTGAATCCAAGCATCAGACTGCTGGGAATTACTAACAGCCATCAAGAAAATGAAACTTTTGAATAGACACACCTTGCTACACACACCTCATCTGTTCGGTTCTGTTCATTTTCTGTTAATTTCCACATGCGGTTTTCTGTGGAAAGCATTCATCTAAATTTTCACGATGATAAAATATCAAGTCAGGTTGAAATATTAGGCTGAAATGGGTGAATGAATTAGGCTGTGATCACACTAGGATTTATGCATTGTGATTCAGCTGCTTGCTTCCAGAACATCTCCTGGTCAAAGTATGTTTGAGGGAACGCTACCTCTGGAGTTTCAGCATAAACTATCCGGCATTTGATTGGAGGAGATCCTGGGGCTTCTCCCAGCCATGTATTTTTTTCTCTTTTCTGACTGGATACCGTTATCTCGACATACTACATATTATACATTTTCCTGCTGAGATCCCGTCAGTCCATCATAACTGCATTTTTGAGTACTTGCTTGAAGGTGAAAGGAGCAGAAGTTCCATCGGATAAGAGAGTCAGGTAGAGCAGGTGAGAATGTACTATGACTGATGGATTGAACGTGTCACCACGGTCCTACCCGTCATCTGTTTGATGACACTTCTTGAGCCCAACGTCCTGCAGGGTGTTGGTTGAATGATCCTTGAGATCTCAGTTTAACTTGCACAGAATATGCTGTACTTGGCTGTATGTTCTGCTCAGGGACGGATTTCAGACAGTTGATGTTAATACTTATTTTTTTCATTCATTCATCCATCTGTCCGTCCGGGTCGGGGTTTGTTGGGGACGGAGGAGCTGGGACCTGTCAGGCAGCCTAGGGCATGGAGCAGAAATACCCCCTGGATGGGAAAACTGCTCTTAAAGTTCCATTCAAAATGTAACTGTGTTGCTTTATAGAAAGCGTTAGCTGCTACATGCTAAATAATCAATGCCTCATTTTCACTATCATTGATTATTTTGAGTCTTTCCTTGTTGAAGCTGTATTCTTTACAGTCCCTGATCCAATGAAGCCCATTGGTTAGCACTGTTCCTTCACAACAGGAAGGTTAGGGGTTTGAATCCCGCCCCTGCTGCAAGTGGACAGTCTCGCCTGGGTTTCCCCTGGATACATCAAGCTCTTCCTGCCGTACAAAGCCATACAGTAAGGCTAATTGCCCATGGTGGGTGATCGAATGTGTGCCCCCAATGAACTTGCATCTGTCCAGGGTGATACCCCAGCCGGGTGCCTCTGTGCTGCCTGGGAAACCCCAGCAACCCTGCCCAGGAGAAGGAAGATGAAGATGGATGGTTTAAAGACGGCGTGACAGCCAAGAACAATGTTACAAATGTCCCCCACTGTGTAATTAAAAACCTGTTATTTAGACGTTGTGGGGACCATGTTTCAGGTTCCCATAAAAATCTGTGAATACAATCAAAAGACTAAAAATGTCAAAAGCCTCATGTTCTCTTTGGTTGCTTATGGTTAAGGTTAGGGGTGGGTAGGGGTTAAGGTTGTCATGTTGGAATTAGAGTTTTTCCCACTGAAATGAATGGAGAGTCCCCACAAAGATATAATTACAAACCTCTGTCTGTGTGTGTGCGTGTGTGTGTCTGAGTGAAAGAGAAAGAGAGAGAAACTTTACTGTACTTTTTTGACAGCACCGCATAACTCCTGTTATGCCAGTAAGAGCAGGCTGACTTTTAGAGCACAGGTCAGTTGTCAATAAGATCACAGGGGAAATTTCTGTCAGCAGCAGTAATCACATTTGTAACATTTATGACGCTACAGATATGCCACTACATTTCTCTACAGTATGGACAGATCTAAAGTCGGCATATCCAGAAGGGATCAGAGTTATGGGTCTGGCTGGAGATCAGGCACAGTAAATATCAGCGTGTGCTCAGCTGTTCCCACTGAGGGAAGTGGAGGAGCAGGCAGCTAGTGTTTGCTCAGTGTCTCCCCTTCCATGGCCCCTAATCAAATGCAGCTAATACCCTGCGTGTTCCCTAATCTCCTCTCCATACACGGCCCCTACTCACCCACTGCTAATACCCTGCGTGTTCCCTAATCTCCTCTCCATACACGGCCCCTACTCACCCCCTGCTAATACCCTGCATGTTCCCTAATCTCCTCTCCATACACGGCCCCTACTCACCCCCTGCTAATACCCTGCGTGTTCCCTAATCTCCTCTC
>JABFEB020000040.1:5625214-5639354 GCA_019775895.2 Stomatorhinus ivindoensis
GCCACGATGGTGCAGGACGCTGCGGGCTGCAGCCGCGATACTGCAGGACGCTGAGGGCTGCAGCCACGATGGTGCAGGACGTTGAGGGCCGCAGCCACAATGGTGCCGAGCCCTGAGGGCTGCAGCCACGATACTGCAGGACGCTGAGGGCTGCAGCCACAATGGTGCAGAGCCCTGAGGGCTGCAGCCACGATACTGCAGGACGCTGAGGGCTGCAGCCACGATGGTGCAGGACGCTGCGGGCTGCAGCCGCGATACTGCAGGACGCTGAGGGCTGCAGCCACGATGGTGCAGAACATATGTCTGAAGTTGTGTTGTATGGAACACCAAAGGCGGTAACTGTTTATATGGATCCCCAAGATCTGAAGCTATGTTCACATGGATCACTGAGGGTGGAAGTCATGCTGCTTGTTTCTGTTGGTACGCTGTAGGGGGATGAAGGTAAATCCACCATAGAAACAAATCCCAGTGCAGTTGGGAGCCCCAAAAACGCAATATTCCACTAATCACCTCAGCAGGCTTCCAGGCTCCATAGATAATTGGACTCGTATTCATCATCAGACATCCCATTTGACCACCTATGGGTCTGTACAGCCATCTGTATTGGAATTAGAACACATGTATGAGCCAGCGCATCAGCCAGCTGGAACAAACTAAACTACAGGCAGGATTCAACTGTCTGTCCTCCATGGAAATGCTGCTTAAAACTGGAACTGGTTTACGCAGAATAAGACCTACAGAGCTATTTTGTTATTCCAAGTGAACTAAGTGAACTGTCATAGTCTGATATTTATTTTAAAATGAAGTTGTTAAGGCACTCATACGTTGTATGTGCTGTATTAGTTATATGCACTGATTTACAAAGAAACATATTGTGATTAATATAGAAACATACAACTGATTTTCCTTAAAAGTGGCTAAAAGACGTGTGATTCTGGATTAAAGTCACTGTAGAAAATAGCAGGTTGTATTTCTACGGTTCTATCAGAGAAGTGATGAAAAGGGTCTGTAATGGTAATCTGTGATGGAATGTGAAACTTGAAGCCCTCTCAGTTTAATGTTTAGGTTACTTTTCGCTGCTGTTTTGTTGAATGGTAAACCATTCACCAACCAACCAACAGCAAGCCTCAAGGTCAGGTCACCACTACTCATCTTCCTGCCTTCACTACGTCATGCTTCATTCGTACATGCATATTTAAAACCACTTTCGTCCATCAGAAGACCTGCTCAGACTTAGGGAGGTGCACCGTCTTACATGAAGCAAAACATTCATCGCATTTTGACAGTTCTTCCTGGAATGCTGTGAAATCATTTCCAGAGTAGCTTTTTGGTTTGTGTTTTACTGCATTATTGTAAATAGTTTGTGTTAAGTGTATCAACCAAACTGATTTCCTTAGTAGGTTGGTTTGAAGAGACCCTTGGGACTGAGGAGATTTATTTATGTAATTCCAGGGCAGTATGCACCCAAAACATTAAATATTCCATCGTATTTACTCATAAATCAGATTCAGGTCCTTGCTTTTTCAAGCTCAGTGGTGAACTTCAGCAAAGGTTAAGAATCTCCGGGGATAATAATCTACAAGCTGCAGGTGTGACTCCAGGGGGACTCTCCCTCACCGTGGTAATGTGTCTTTACAGCTGACAGATGGGGGTAAGGCCACCAAGGCGACTGTTGCCGTCGGAGACGTGGTGCTGTCCATCGATGGCATCTCCACTGATGGCATGAACCACCTGGAGGCCCAGAACAAGATCAAAGCCTGCGCAGGCAACCTCAACCTCACCCTGCAGAAGTAAGTTTTCTGGTTCCTGTGTCTTCAGTAGCTTCCACGTCGTTGGAGCTGCTCTTCATTCAGGTGTGGGAGCGATGTTCCCCATGCTTCAGCCAATAAGATTATCTTACCACTGCATATCCACTGGATTAACTTAGCCTGACCTTAGAAGATTTGTTCCTTCTGTTTTCGGCTCTGGTTTTTCTGCTCTGTGCCATGTGACCTTGCGTGCAACAATGGGCTCAAAGCAGAGCATGCTGAATGCAGGGAGGGGTACGCTGTTGAACCTTGAGCCTCCTTGGCACAAATAGGAACTATATACTGGCCACAGACAGCTACTCCAGGCAGAAAGGCAGGATGTACGGCAAGCTATCTGTTCATGAAGGAACATCACTCCTACGCAGAGCAGCGTGCTCCCCAGCCTGGGAGATTTACACACTCCAGCATTATTTACTCCCTAAGACCTGTGCAAAGCTGTCTTCGGTGTGCTTTAAAGCTTTTAGGGCAACTTAATGTTTTTAAATACCTATCCAAATCTCAGCAGTACGGTCTCGCAGAGAAGGTGTCTGTTTAGTTTATGAAGCCGCAGTCCAGTAATCCTCTATGTTAGCCGCCCGTATCATTCATGGTACCTGCCCTCAGCTATCAGCTCTCTTCTTCAGTTTTCAAATGGGCCAGAAATGTTCCTTATTTATCTGCAGCAGTTGCAAAAAAATGCTGAAAAGGATAAACTGGGGAGTTCCCATGCTAAAGTCATCAGCCTTTTCTTACAGACAGGCAGTAAATTATAGGAATACTTCAGGGATTAGGGGTTTTAAATGTCTTGCAAAAATGACCAAAAATAAAAGGTATATTAGGACAGAGTCACAGCATTGTAGCCATGGTCCTCTTTAGCATTGTAGCCATGGTCCTCTTTAGCATTGTAGCCACGGTCCTCTTTAGCATTGTAGCCATGGTCCTCTTTAGCATTGTAGCCACGGTCCTCTCTAGCATTGTAGCCACGGTCCTCTCTAGCATTGTAGCCATGGTCCTCTTTAGCATTGTAGCCATGGTCCTCTTTAGCATTGTAGCCATGGTCCTCTTTAGCATTGGTCCTCTTTAATATTATAGCCAAGGTCCTCTCTAGCATTGTAGCCATGGTTCTCTTTAGCATTATAGCCACGGTCCTCTCTTGCATTGTAGCCACGGTCCTCTTTAGCATTATAGCCACGGTCCTCTCTAGCATTGTAGCCATGGTCCTCTTTAGCATTATAGCCACGGTCCTCTTTAGCATTATAGCCACGGTCCTCTCTAGCATTGTAGCCATGGTCCTCTTTAGTATCATGGTGCTATATTTATGTGCTTTAGTGGCTGGTTCCGACCTCCCAGTGGAGCACAGTGCTGGAGCAGCAGGAGCTCTTGAACGATTTTTATTTCCTGTCACATCGGTGATGGGTTTTACATCAGTGATGAGTTTTGCACCAGCAAGAGCACTTCTGGGCCAGCAAACCGCAGGACACAGTGACAAAAAGGCTCATTTTAATGGGAAGTCGATGAGGCCCTTCTAGCTGGCCCATTCACCAGGTCAGGGTTTTCGGCCTCCATCATACTCTGTGCTTTCAACAGTCTGACAATTTCTTGGCTGAAACCTTGATGGGGAAAAATGCCTTTTTGAGGAGCCACTTTAAATGGCTTTTTAGTGAAGTTATAAAGAGCTAATCAGGCTAAGGAGGTTGTCCTGATACTTGTGTCACAGTGGTGTGAAGAGCAAAGCTTACTAGAAAGTTCCGTTTCCATTCCTGAGGCTTGACTTAGCAGACAGGAGAGCAAGCCGGGTTCAGCTGCTCAGTAACATTTTGGCTGCTCAAGGGGAAGTCCACACAAGATAAGCCTTGTGTTTAACACACGGAAAGAGGTGAAGAGATGCATAAATATTTTACGGCTACTGAGCTCCTGGTGCTGGGTCTGCCAAAGTCATCAGGTCGTCTTTCGGTTCAATATCTTGACTTGCCATCCAGGACTTAGTTTTGAGGCGTGGTTGTGTATAGGGCCATGTGCAAATGGTCACATTGGATCAGAGACCAGAGTCCCAGGCATTAATATTTAAGGTATGCAGCTGTATGGTTTTAGAATGTGATATGGTGACCTGTTGGGGGTAATATACAGACTTTCAGCAACACTCATTGCTCAAGATCAGTGCTCATTGATTCTCCGTCCAGAGGCCATTTGTCTTTCACAGCTGTTTCATGAAGATTTCATATGTCCATGACCCCTAATTCATGAGATGCGATATCTGAATCAGCTGTATCCAAAATTTGGTGGGAAAATAATTTGGTCAGACCCAGTCATGATTTTATGGACCATGAGTAACCAGTGTCCCTCTTAGCTTAGTACTCAACATACTCAGTGCTATATCAAGGTACCATGTGGCTTGATAATACACTCTTAGCCAACAGTTCTGAGAAATTAAAATAAATGTTCATATATAACACATAAAATGTCTGACAAAAGTGTATGCAATAAGAATGACACAAGTATTAGTTTTCACAAAGTTCATAAGTATCAAAGGCTTTTATTGACAATTACATTAAGTTTATGCAAAGAGTCACTATTCTTTGTGAAGACCTCTGCAATTCACCCTGGCATGCTGTCAATCAACTTCTGGGCCAAATCCTGACTGATGGCAGCCCATTCTTGCATAATCAATGCTTGGAGTTTGTCAGAACTTGTGGGTTTTTGTATGCCCACCCGCCTCTTGAGGATTGACCACAAGTTCTCAATGGGATTAAGGTCTGGAAAGTTTCCTGGCCTTGGACCCAAAATGTTGATGTTTTGTTCCCCAAGCCACTTAGTTATCACTTTTGCTTCGTCGTGTGGGGAAAGACATTGTCATCGCCAAACTGGTTGGGAGAAGTTGCTCTTGGAGGATGTTTTGGTACCATTATTTATTGTTAGCCCTTGGCTGAGAAGCAACCCCACACATGAATGATCTCAGGATGCTATACTGTTGGCATGACTGATGGTAGCGCTTACCTTTTCTTCTCCAGACAGTCTTTTTTCTGGATGCCCCAAACAATCAGAAAGGGGATTCATCAGAGAAAATGACTTTACCCCAGTCCTCAGCCGTCCAATCCGTGTACCTCCTCCAGAATATCAGTCTGTCCCTGATGTTTTTCTTGGAGAAAAGTGGCTTCTTTCCTGCCCTTCTTCACACCAGGCCATCCTCCAAAAGTCTTCGCCTCACTGTGCATGCAGATGCACTCACACCTGCCTGCTGCCATTCCTGAGCAAGCTCTGCACTGGTGGTGCCCCGCTGCCACAGCTGAATCAACTTTAGAAGACAATCCTGAAGCTTGCTAGATGTTCTTGGATGCCCTGCAGCCTTCTTCACGACAATTTAACCTCTCTCCTTGGAGTTCTAGATGATCCAATGAATGGTTGATTTAGGTGCAATCTTACTAGCAGCAATGCCCTTGCCTGTGAAGCCTCTTTTATGCAAAGAAATGATGACTGCACATGTTTCCTTGCAGCTAACCATGGTTAACAGAGGAAGAACAATGATTTCAAGCACCACCCTAATTTTAAAGCATCCGTCTGCTAATATAACTCAGCATGACAGTGATTTCCAGCCTTTTCATCGTCAACACGCTCACCTGTGTTAATGACAGAATCACTGAAATGATGTCAGCAGAAATGTAGTTTTTGGGTTTTTGGGATTAAGTTCATTTTCATGGCAAAGGGGGACTTTGCAATAAATTGCAATTCATCTGATCACTCTTCATAACATTCTGGAGTTTATTCAAATTGCCATCATAAAAACTGAGGCAGCAGACTCTGTGAAAATTTAAACTTGTGTCATTTGAACCTTTGGCCACGGCTGTATATCCTGTAATATATTTAAAATACTCATCATGTTTTTCCTCCACTGGTCCTAAAAATAATACACAGGCTGTATAATCCATATTAAACAGAAATACGTTTGCGTATCATATTTTGTATAAGCAGAACTTGCATATGCAGTTAGTGCAGGAGGACTGACTGGCTGTCTCCATAAGCTCATTTATTATCCCACAACAGGATGCTCACCATGGGAACTCGTCTATTGACGTTCACGGTACATTAAGAGATTTGTGAGACCCCGAAAGAATGGGAAAACCAAAGCAAGATCCAGGAGTACCATTAATGTTTGACTCACTCAGTCTTCCTCCTCTTGGAAGGATTTTCATTACTCACAGACCTCTAAAATGAAGGCTTTATCTGGTTCCACCTCGGAGCTGAGGGACTGAGGGAAAGGTAGGAAGTCAATGGTAACCTTCAGGTAACAAAACATGAGGAAGTGTGTCTATTCTCCTGCTCTCAGTGGATGTCTAAAACTCGAGAGTAGGTCCCACCATGCTACAGTAATAAGTCGATACCAGAGAAAGAGTTGGGCTCGCTGAAGCTGTCAAACCTGCACTGATTCCTGCCATTCTGTCTCACAGAAAGATTAGAGGTTGGAAATTATGCCAGTTATGTGAAATTGTACTTACACAACTTCAAAATCACTAGCTGTTTGCGTAAGATGATGGGTACTTTGTCAACACACAGCCTGGAGTGACTTGCATACTTCTCGGATTCCACCAGAATCCCTGATACACAATGTCTGGAACACATTTGTCGGAATGTGATGCATTTATCGCCAGAAAGTGAGAATGGATTCGCCAATGATGTCAAAAGGCTTGGGAACACAGTGAGGAAAACAAAGTGAGGGTGGGAAATTCAACTGTTTGGGGTATTTATATTTGTACAGCAACAGAAAATGGAAAGAAATGTGAACTGTCTGGGCAGAGTTGTCAATGCTTTGCTTGGGAAGCCGATATCCAGGGAATGTTGTGTGTTTACCGAACTGTTCAAGTTTAGGACAATTCTCAAGGGTACAACAGAATTTCCACTACACTCGAGTCTGGTTCTTGTTATTATAACCCATGGCTCATTAACCACAAAATAACCACAAGAGCCAATGCATGTGTACTACCAAAGCAGCTCATCTGAGCTGAATGGCCCGAAAATGATTACAGCCCTACTAGACCCATCTAATGTCTATTGTCAATGTAAACAAAAGACGTTCAAACAAAAAGATTCGCAGGCAAATGCACGGTGGCAGCTGTCACACGTGGAAATGGGCCCGGAGGACTTGCTTCTGGGAAATAACAGCATTGTGAAAAGGACAGAGAGAAACAATGCAGAGAAGCTCTGAGAATGGAAGAAGGCTTTGGACTGTCGTAGATGTTACAGGTCAGATTTATGAACAGCGTGGGGTGTGTTTGGAGATCTGTGTTCGAGGTGGTTAATGATGTTCTTGGGAAGTTTCTTGGTGTCCAATGCTAAAGTTAACCAGATGGATAATGAAACTTGGGACCTTTCGAGTGATAAAGGTAAGCCACCCATAGCCAAGAAACATGTTGAAGGAACATGACCCCCTGGCAATGTTTTGGACTTGGTCATTGCCCCCTTACTCACTTCTACTGCCTGCTGATACCCAGCTGTCCAGGCAAATATGAGCTATCCGGTCTGCTGTATAAACTCGAACTTTGTGTATGATCCTGGTAAGCGGCACTTGTGTTCTCTCAGGTTCGTTTTCCGTCTCGTCATTTTCCAGGGGATGGCTAGATTTTTCCACGTTAGCTTCGGTTTCTCTACGGTCTTGGAGAAATAAGACCCTACCCTGCACTTCTGAACGTGGTGGCCGGGCAAAAAGGGCGGACGTGAGAAGCAGCGCTTGATCGATTTGCTGGCGGTTGGCGCCAGCTTTCACCATGACGGTAGTGCTGTGTTGTGGAGGCCGCTGGCACTTCTCCGGACGCCTCTGGTGATTTACGAGATGACTCCTCGGCAGATGGCATCGCCTGTGTTATTTTAACCACGATGCCGCTACATATCCGGGGGGTCATATTACTGGAACTGGGCAAGAAAATGAATCGCCAAGATGTGTACCCAGAATTCAGTGCGTCAGCAGGGGAGTGATGTTACCACAATCCTCCCCATGGAGCCCTCTCTGTTTCTGTCTACTGGTATATCGAAAAATAACAAGTTAAACATTTGCTTTTGTTTTAGCACTATTGTAACTGTAAATAGAGCTTATCTGGCCCTTTGTCGAGGACCATGAGCAGTGCAGGTGTCTGGTAGATGGTGGAGCAGCTGTCAAAGTGGCTTTTGGAGAAGCTGAACCACCCACCAAGCTTGCACCCCCCCCCCCCACCCCCCAGGCTTATCACGTCATCAAAATGTATCCTGGATGTATTGGCCCAAGTATGTTTGTGTGTGGTCTGCATGTGCACTGTGTGTGGTACGGTTCGGATGTGCATGCCTGTCAATGTGTGTGCCACAGTGTGTGTCCATGTTGGATTTGTCTGTGTTTCAGAGCTGCCTGGTCTTTCAAGCACAGCAATGGGATTATTTAGGTTCTCCAGTGATTAACAATGTCCCCTATACATCTCCCCGATGCTGCTGATGACATTTTTTAGTTGCAGTTTTTCAGGTGGATTTACGCGAATGTGCCCCCAAAGCTGTCTGATTAATGAACGCTGAACTGTAGCAGGAGGGCTACAGGGAGATGTTTACGGATCATTCAGTGCCATATCATTTTACAAAAGCTGCACAACTTTATGGTAAAGAGCTGCTTGGAACCAAGGTAACGGGAGCAAACACAAACAGAGAGAAGACTCAGCCTGCCAAGAAGAGCTGGCCTTATCAAATATAGGGTTTGGCAGCTCACACACACACACACGTTTGTAATTATATCTTTGTGGGGACTCTTCATTCATTTCTATGGATAACACTCTAATCCCAACATGACGACCTTAACCCCTATCCAGTCCTAACCTTAACCACAAGTAACCAAACAAAATACGAGATTTTTGGCATTTAGTTTTTTTTAGTTTTAGTTTTAATTTAGTTTTTTGATTGCATTCACAGATCTTTGTGAGGACATGGAAGATGGTCCCCACAATGTCAAAATAACCGGTTTTGGGGAACTTTTGTGGGGAACACACACGCACACACACGTGCACACATACACACACACACACGCACACACACACACACACGCATACACGCACACACACACACACGCATACACGCACACACACACACACCACACATGTTACATGAAGTGTACTGGCTACGCCTCTTCAGCAAGCTGCATCTGAGCACATGCCAGCTGTCTCCCGCTGCTTGGATCCCGGATTGATTCACGGATAGGAAAGGCGAACCCAGGGAAGCTGGGAGATCCTTCGGCAGATGTCACTGGGGGCTCCGGAGGTGATTTAGTTAGCCTAGCATCTGCTGTTACTCGGATGTGGTTTTTGGGGACACGGCGGCGCTTCAGCTGGGGGACAGATGCAGGCCCCTGGCCCTTGGCCACAGGAACTCCTGGATGCTCTTCCCAGAGCCCAGTCTGCCCTCTCAGGAAGCTGGCTCATCGCTATGGTAACTGGTTGCTACACCCTTGCCTGGATAGTGGCATGCCATTGTGGGGTGGTCAGAGGTTGTGTGTATTGGAAAACAGGCCCTTATTAGAATGGATGCCAGACATGGTGTTTTAGTGAGTTTAGAAGACTTGTGGGCGGTTGTTCTAAAAGGTTACACGACCCAGTATTGTTTGGGTGAGTTTGTTTGCCCTTTTCATGCAGTTAGCCTAGTTTGGAGCCATTTTGCATTCATGAAGTGAACATGTAACCTGACCGTCCCTATAGCAACAAACATGGTGATATCCACTACTGTTACATGTTGATGACCCATCCTGGGTTGTTCCCTACCTTTCTGGGAGAGGCTCTGGGCCCACTGTGAAAGTGATTACAGAAAATGGATGGATGGATGGATGGACAGATTTCTCTTCCTGGACATGTTTCCATGTTTCAGAAACTCTACTTAAAGTGCACAGAGTAGGCTGTATCCATCTGACTACCCCTCCCCCTCCAATCAGGGTAAAGGTGTTTTTTTTGTCTAGTGACTGTTGGATCTGATGGAAAAGTGCTCAGATACACCACATTATTGGCCAGTGAAGCGGTTTTATTTTTAGCTCATTGATATTGTGGTGATCCAGGTCTAAGAATAGGAAGCGATGCTTCCTTGTATTTTGCTGGGACCTTCGAGCAGACAGTTTACATCCCTCGCGGGCCACGTGGTGGCGGCCGTTTCATTGCAGGCTTTGTCATTTTCATTTTCGTTTGATATGTTTATGTCGCAATACAATTGTTTCCAGGTGTTTCGTAAGGTCTCAAGCATGAAACGTGTAAAGCGTCAGCCATTTTGAATCCCCACAGAACCAGGGGGCCTGCGTCCATGAAATCCCAGCGCCAACACTGGAAGTCAGTTGACTAGTTTAGAGCGCACGGAGAATTTATTTGAGCGAATGAATCCGTCTGTTGAAATGTTGGGCCCCATGTGATGAAAGGTGACCCCCGCTGGCCTTTGCTCTGGGAAAACTGCAAACAGGTGGCAACGGGGCTATGAGCCCTAATAAAGACGCTGAGAAATGCCATAAGCATTCAGCTCTTTTTAACTTTCCTCAAAGTGCTAAGCTTTGTTGGGTGGTATGTAGCGAAGTGGGTTTGGGGGTCTGTGCCTGATTCCAGAAGGTTGTGAGCTCAAATCCCATGGCTGACGTAGTCACAATGCTGGGCCTGTATAAGGTCCACAGTCTCTGACAGTTCCAGTGGCGCTGGACGCTGGCAGCTCCGGTCCTCTGAGAACATGTTTTCCAAACTTGCATGCTACTTCGGGAAAAAGTGGGTGTCTGCTTAATAAATAAACGGCATTACCAGCCAAATACCACAGCTGCTTGTTAAAAAGTTCATTCTATAGCTGGACTGAACTGGGAATAATTACTCAAAATTGTGTTTATCTACCTGTGGATTATTTGGGCAATTAGTAGGTTGTCTGTGTGCATGCTCGTTAGGGTATTAAGGTTCTTTGTTTATTTCCAGGAGTTTGGGCGAGCGATACGTATGTTTAAGCAATGTGTGAGAAGTTAGAGTGAGTCAGTTTGTCCGACTTAAGCTGAGCAAAAACAGACGTTTTCCACGCTGACCTGGGTCATAATTGCTAGTATGTCAGGCCCTGAGATAAAGAAGTGACACCTTTGGACACAGCTGTGAAACTAGCCTCCTCTGTTAAGTCTGGTTGCGTTTGACAGAAAACACACCTGCCCTCTGAAGGCTGAACAAATTTTAAGCTCTCTATAACGAACTGCTTGGTTTCTGCGCGATTGCGTATGCTGCTATGAAGAGAGCAACTGTTTTGTTCACAGTTCACGTCAGGTCTTGCAGCGAACCCAAGGCATGGAGAAAACCCAAGAGCCCCAAAGCTGACTCGGGCTTGCTTGATCAGTATGAGGAGTCACCCGGAACCTCTTAGGGTTTGCTTAGAGGTTCTCATTGACTTTTGTGGGATTCGAGACCCTGTGTCCAAGGGTTTGGTTGATGTCACCAGAGACGTAGCACCCGGGGGGACGGAGGAGATGTGTCCCCCGCCAAATTATATTTGACTTCATTCCCCCTGTCTATAAATAGACATTTTCATGTGAATTGTTAGGGTTGTGCCACCCGCCCAATATTAAACTCTCCTAAGCCTTTGGTTGTCACTGAGCCTCTATGGTTTAATGTCCATGAGCAATATTTTGGATCTGAGGGTTTGGTTAATGTCTGCTCAAATTCTTGTCCTGGTTTAGTTTGGGCTTAAAGTTAACTGCACTTTCATAATGCATTCTTAGAGCATCCACAAGCAGCACATTTATGTATAACAAAGATTATGATCGTGATTCATGTAATGTTTGTTATTAAAGCAGTTAAGGTATGTGATGATGTTAAGGCATACGTACATGCTGCTTATGAATATTCTATGAATTCGTTATGAAGGTGCATTGAATGTTCTATGGATGCATTATGAAGGTGCAGTGAATGTTCTGTGGATGCATTATAAAGGCGCAGTTAATGTAAAGCGTCATCAAATTCGTGTGTCAGTTTTTTCATCTGCAAGAAAATGAACAGGGCACAGTGTGTAAACCGACTCAGAAATTTATAGCGGAGGAGGTTTGTCCCAATTCAACTGCTCTTGTCTTTTTCGTGGTTCTGCTTTTTCTTCTCTGTGTAATTAAATCCGTCTTTGCTCTCCATTCATCATATGTTCATGTGAATCCTATCCAGCCCCCCCCCCCCCCCAGCATTATGCTGAAACATGGTGGTGTTTACCTCATTCTTCATTCCTTATGGATGCTTGGGTGATAAAGGCATTTTATTTCTAATCCTTGCCACCATAAGTGTGTGGATTGTGTTTGAAGTGAGTCTTGTTCTGCTCTCATATTTTGGAGGCAGTCCTGTTTGAGGGTTCCAAACGTTTTAATTAGCTCACGTGAAAGTTCTTCATACTGAGAAAGCAAAGCATCATGGGAAACACAAGGATGCCTCCTGAGAATTAGAGGGTCACAGCAGGAAGAGGTCAGAGCTCAGGGAGAGAACCGGGAGGTCAGTCCGTTTCGGTCTAAAGTTGTGCTGCAGCAGTTGCCTCAGGCCCTGTTCCTGTTACTGATTAAAGGCACTGCACTTGGTGTTTATGAGGTGATTTGGTGGAGTCTTTCCCTACCATAGTGATTATAGCTGAGCCAAGGCTGTTATCAGGCCGAGCGAAACGTTTTTATTTCAGCCCTTTGGAAGTCGTGTGTCATGGAATTTGCTCCGCGCAAGACGGAAAAGCAGATTCATCCAGAGTTTCCTTCATAATAATGCTCTCTCTGAGTGGCAAACTCTTTGTGTTATTGCCTCCATAGGCTGTTAATGACTAATTTTAAGAAATAAGAGCCACACGTGGTTGGCACTGGGCAGCCCCTTCGATTTTGCGTGCCGGTTCACGCTTCCAGGGAACGCTCACGGAGTGCGTCCTGTGTTTTCCTGGCCAGAAAGCAGTTTCCACTTCTTTCCATTGTATCGGACCTGACCATCAGGAAAAATAAATATCTAATTACTGCAATTAGCCTCCAGCTGCAGGCCTGAAAGGTTCCGCTTGGCCCTTGCGTGACCCCTATTTTGCGGGGAAGTTTACCTGCGGTGGAGGTCGTGGGCGAGGAGGGTCCTGGTTTTCCTGTCTGTTCTCCTGACCAAGGGCCTCAGCCTCCCAGCATTCCTGGGGTCACATGCACTGAAGGACGCATGGAAACTCAGGTTTCCGGGTAGCTGGGGAATTGAAATGAGCTGTTTAAGGAGAGATTAGTGAATAATGTAACATCTGCTTTGGAAAACTACTTCGTTTAAGCTGACTTAAGTCTTGGGTGTGTGTTTTGGATGAAGAAATGGTGCAGATGAGTAAAAAGAAGTAACAGATCTCACCGCATTCCCTTGTCCTAGCTTAGACTCTGACCGCGCTCCATCCTGTTTATATTCCTCCCTCAGCCGCCTGCTATTTTTCTACTATCCTGCTGACAGCTCATGGGAGTTTTACTTACATAAAAATGTTCTGAGGGCAGAATGAAAAATGATTGGTTCCGAGAAGTAACCAATCAGATTGCAGGGGAGGTGGGTCTAAAGCAACTAGAGCAGGTGTTACCTATCAATCAGTTTCTTTGACCCACCTCCTCTACAATCTGATTGGTTATCTCTCTGAACCAATCATGTATCATTCTGCCCTCACAACATTTTTGTGTAAGTAAAACTCCCTCAAGCCTGCTGACAAGCCATTGACTGTAATATAGAGCCTTTCCAACCTGCTATCTTTGTCTGCATCAGTCATCACAGAGCCTCGAAAGGCCCTCATGGTCACCAAAAGGTCACGTTCCACCATTGCTGTCCCTGATGCACAGCCCCCTGGGATTTGTGGTTCAGACGGGTCTTGGTAGAATTTCCCGACGGGCTGTAGCGTGTGCGTGTTACACTGGTATTTCAGGGGATGTGTAAGCAGGGCAACAGGTGAGGCAGGATGACAGGCTGGCTGACTAACTTTGAACGGCACCTCAGCTCCCCTCCCAGTAATGACCGTGTCGTGACCCTGTTTACTTTGAATTCCAGCTCCACCCTCTATGTGTATGTAGTGTGAAAGTCATGAGTTTATGATCTACATTCTCACAGCAATCCCTCCAGGCTCCAACGGGCCATTTTCTGAGGTTGCCGTATTAGGAGATGGGAATCTCAGAACGGGTCACATCTCTTCCTAAAAAGAATGCTGTTCTACAGGGCTGGAGTTTATGTAAACACTAAGGTGTTAGCGGCCAGAATGTTCGCAAGCACTATAGGTGTTAGGGGCCGGGGTGTACGTAAACACTACAGGTGTTAGCGGCCGGGGTGTACATAAACACTACAGGTGTTAGGGGCCGCGGTGTACGTAAACACTACAGGTGTTAGGGGCCGGGGTGTACGTAAACACTA
>JABFEB020000040.1:5644025-5657096 GCA_019775895.2 Stomatorhinus ivindoensis
ATTTGGGGGGGGGGGGGGGGTTACGGGCCATAGACGAGGCATGGATTATTTCTGGGAGTTGATAATGTGTTCCAGAATGTTCAGTCCAATAGAACCTGGGGCACATTGAAATGTCACCCTGGGGAAGGTAGGGAATCCCCACGGGGGGAAAGCAGAGTGGCAAATAAAGGGAGCCTGTCACTGTCACTGTCACTGTCACTTCATGTCCCGTCCTGTCATTCTTGTTGTCAGGGACTTATGCGTTGCGATGGATTGCAGAGTCTGAATGATGGCAGACGTCAGTGCTGATAGCGTCTCTCTTATGCTGACAAGTTCACTCTGACACTGCCATGACCAGGGCCTGGCCAAGGCTGGGCGGCTGCTATGCGCTTGGCCGCCACAAGGGGGCCCCATCAGTCTATTCTTCTGTTCCACTGAAACGAAGCAAAAATACCTGGACCATTTGTCAGATTCGAGGCTCGAGTCTATAGGGATGAGAGTCAGTGCCAGGTATGCCTACTTATGGTATAGTAAATACTCCCCCAGTAAATCAGCAAACGGAAAACTAAAGGTTGGAATTAGAAACTGTAGATGGTAAGACGGTTGTTTTGCCACTGAAACACATCGGGATGAGTTGTGCTAAAATTTGTACTGCAGCCAGCCAGTAGGGGGCGCTTGACCTGTGGTGGCTTCACTTTTTGATATCTTACGGTGTCTGTGTTTTTTTACAGTTGATGGATCAACCTGCCAGAGTTGAAAGGAAGATAACAAATGACAATTAGGTTAACCAAATTTTGTTTAGGGTACCATATTGAGTTGGACTGACCCTGCTCATGGTCAGACCAACGCCCCCACATGTTCCCTCATTTCCAGGATTGTGGTGCCCAGGCGGTTTGGCGCCCTCTGCTGGCGGATGTTGGATTTACATGTGCAGTGAAGTAACAGGTGCTGGCCTGGGTATCGAGTTTCTGAGAAAGCTTTCATGTTGTCCTCATTTTCACAGGGCCTCCAGCCTTCCTGCTGCTATCGCTCCAGCCAAGGTACGTGGCCCTTCTCCTGTTACCGTAAACCTAAATACATTTTATCGGGTGGGATTACATACGGATAGAATGACAAATACTGATTGAGTAATCAGTGAAATATTCAGCCGCTGTTACGTACATTACACTCAATAGTAAATGTGGTACTGGAATGTAAAATGGAGCCACAGGGCTTACAGCGGGAGAAGAATGCTCCTTATGGCAGGAATGTTGGCATGGAAACACAGAGTGACATCACTAGGTCTCTAGAGAATGACGTCACACTGTGGCAAACACTGCACTGTGTGTTGGTGGAAGTGTTGCATGCTAGGGCCACAGTTAACGTCTGACTGCAGGTGCCGATGTTTGTCGCTCTTCTCCCATGATGCATTGCCATTAACCATAGCAGTGTCAACACGTTACCCAGCGCGTGTTCTTGCCAGCTGAAAGCGACAGCATTGCATGTGTGTATGAGGTCCCTGCATGTGTTCCCCCCCATGTAGGACGAGCCCCTGGAACTTATTAAACCTGTGCCCATCACCCGACCGGCTCCACCCAGCTGTATGCCCACCAACTCCGCCCCCGGCGCCGCCCACAATAAAACTGCTCGTCCCTTTGGGGGCGGTGGCAGCACCAACGGCGCCATCTTGGCGCCAGCCACCTATGTGGCTTCTATTCCCTCTGCATCTTCCGCCTTCACCCCTGCCCTGGCTACTCAGGGACCTCCCCCCCAGCCTCCATTCCGGACTGGCTCCGCCTCCTCCTCCTCCTCCTCCCCCCCCTTGCACGTGTCCCCTGGCTCACCTGCCAGGGTGACAGTGCCGTGTTCCAACCCGGTGCCGCCACAGCCCTCCGTCTACAACACCCCCATCAACCTCTACTCCAACGAGAATGCCTGCGAGGTGGCCATGGGCCAAAGGCGGGGCCTGCTGGAGAGTCAGGGCGGAGCCATGCAGCACAATGGGTAGGTGTCATTCTCCCTGCCCCCTGGTTGTGAACACACCCCCTGGCTGTGTCCCTGCCCCCCCCCCTCACATTGCATCCTTCTCACATGACCTGCCAGCACCGTCCATCAACCCAGGTACGTCTCCTTCATCGCGGTACCACTGCGGACCGGGACTTGTCTTCCTGACAAGCGCACCGGTCTGACTGGCATTCATCTCTCAAGAAACAGAACCTTTATTGCAGTCCAGAAGGCTGTCTGGCAGCCCATAATAATCTCACGCGAAGAATGAGAGCCAGACAGTGTGAAGATGCAGCATGGCGCTGGTCTCCCTCTGCGATGTCTGACATTCTGCAGGGCCGCCAAGGTGCTCAGTCCATGCGTTCATGCGTCGCATTTCTCAGCAACAGGTTGCTGCACTAGTGATTTTCTGGATGGTGCATTTGGGGAGGCTGACGGTCTGGCGGCACTGTAGACCCACGCTGTCTTGGATGGCATCCCACCACGAATGAGACAGAAGCTAGCGAGCAACAGCGCTACACACCTCATGTGGGGGGGGGGATGGGGAGAGGTGGAGCCTGTCGACCCCCACCTGCCAGATTCCCCCCCCCCCCACTCCACATTTCTGGGGACAGGGAACCTCACACATGAGGCATCTTCGACACAGAACCACTCAGAACTGGATTGGACTCAGAACGGGTCCCTGTGGCACCCAGCCAATGTGTTCAGCTCCCCGTGTCCTTGCCGTGCCTTGGAGCCCTGCTGCTGGGGCCGGCAGCTCGCTGCCTGCGGCCTGTGAGGTTCTGGCACTATTCATGTGCAGGTCTTGGTCCGCCGGGGCCCTTTCCCCATGTCGTGGGGCTCCTGCCTCCGCATTATGTGACTAATGCTCTTCGCAGACGTTTGCCTCTTGGTTTTACGGTCATTTCTAGTCGAGCACACATACGGCATTAAATTTATATCCAGCAGACGGCGCTTCCAGTGCCGAGATGCTGGTTGGGGTGCGTGTGGGTGAATTTATTGTGCCTTGGGGTTAAGGTTAGGTCTTAGCCGGCCCTGCAGTTCATCTGCCACACTAAATCGGTAATATTAGCGGAGGAACAGAATCTTACGAACATCAGAATGAAGGAGTTTTCAGGTCTTATTTATGTTTCTGTGTGACTCCCCCGTTCGAAGTCCGGTGAGGGGTTGGGTCGCCCCAGGTGATGTGGTCCTCCTGCTAGCACTTCGTCGTGTCCACTGCATTCCATTCTGCTGTCAGACGTGGAAACCCCTGTCCCCTATATCCTGCCATTGTTAATATAATATCTTGCAGCTGTTGGAATGCAGACATGAACTGTAAAATCCAACCATATGCTCACACACACACACACACAAGTCACATGCACACATGGTGTCTGTCTCTATTCCATAGCAGAGGGACACCTCCGGGACTCGTTTTTGTGCACATTTTTTATAAAATATTCCCAGTCAGGAATAACAGATTTGATAAGTGGTGAAGCACACATCCTCTCTGCTTCACTGATTTCCGCCAGCGACGTCCTAAATTAGACACTGCAGCTTTGATGGTCTCGCTGACCTTTCAGGATATGAAGGGCTGCCAGGTTCTCAGAGCCTCTAGATACAGAGTCAGAGCTACAGCCTCCTGGTTCCGTCTCTCCCGAGTTTTCAGCTCCCTTGTCTCCCCTTTGGACCCTTTAATGGTGCGTAACCAGGAGTGCAAAGAGTATTTCTTTCTCTTCCAATCCCGCCTGCTCTTTGAAATGCTGTAATGGGGGGCACGGGAGGGAGGGGGCTCTGTAAGTGTCCCTCCCTCCTTCTGAAGATGCTGGAGGAAACAGCTGTTGTGCCCGTGAAAGGGATCTCCTGTGTGTGCTGCGAGCCAAAGACCATCTGCATGTAGGAGAACACGAGGAACCGGACCCAGTTCCCCTCGGAACGAGCCACTCCTGCTTTCAGCCGGTCTGCTAAAAGCACCTCATTAACCCAGTTTTTAGAAAGGCAGGCTGTAATTTACACTTTATGAACGCTGGCGGACAGCGTCTCTCAGTGGTACAGCAACGGCAGCTGTCCAGCTTTCAAACCAGCAGCCTGCTGGGGAAGGGATGTAAACTGAAGAGCTGCCACGGTGTGGCGCCCACAGGCTTGCGGCGCTGGGGAGGGACCTGGCCTTGGCGTGAGCTGGCATGCGTGTGCTGTCTGAGCCTGCGGTACCCCCAGGACCTGCATGGGTGGTCTGAGCCATGGGTCTGTGATTTCCTGACTGACCTGTGCTCCTCTCCCTCTTCTCTCTCTTTCTGCCACTCTCTCCCTTTCTTTCGTCCCCTTGCTTCTCGAAGGCCTACACTCCAATGACAAAGTCAGTGGCTGTGCAGTCGGGTGTTGTGCCGTGTACTGTAACACGTGTGCGGTTGCCCTAATACACATGCGAGTGATGCACACAAGGGGGCGCTCCACAGCTTTGAGAGGCAAGACTGGAGTAGGAGATTGGCTCATTGGCTGTCATGGGTCACATGGGCTGCTTGGTCACAATAATAGTAGCAGATAGTTCCTGATTCTGTCTGAATGCTTGAGCAGTTACTGAGAGCTTAGTGAATGAGATTGTGTGATCATTTAGTATGAAATTGTGTGTTTTTCTTTGTTGAGTTACGCATACGTGTGTGTGGTTGTGTCTGTTTGTTTGAGAGGGTTTGCTTATGTATGTTTGTGTAGAGCCTGTATGTTTATGCGGAGTGTTTGTGCATGTGACATTATTTGTTGTGAGTCTTGGAGTGTCTTAAATTGTGCTTGTGTTGAGTCTGTGATTGTGTTTGTGTTAAATCTGTATTTGTTGAGTCTGTGTTAGAGTATGTTTGATTCTATATCTGTGTTGAATCTATTTTAGGATGAGATTATGATTGCGGTGAATCTGTGGGTGTGAGATTGTGCTTTGAGTGTCTGTGCATATGAAGTTGTGTGAGAGCATGTGTTTTTTAAAAGTCATGAACACAGCCTGTCAACACATCCCGTCTGCTTCTCCACACTTCTGCCTCAAGACGGCTGTTTTGTCATTAAATGCTTGTAATGATCTCCGGAACGACAAAGTCAGCTTAGATGTACCTCACACCAACGTCTGTGAAAGCTGCTATTTATGAAGGCTGGATTTTAACAAAGCTGTAGCGCCCCCTGGTGATGAGAGGTCAGACTTTTAGTTTATGAACTTCACTGAGGTGTGATACCCTCTCCTTTACTTGATGTCCACGTTCTCCTTGCAGCTTGGCACCCAAGATTAAAAGCTTCGGTGGTTTTTTTTTTTTTTGTGCTTCCTGTGAACACCTAACAGCTTTGTTGTGGCTTGTCAGTTGTTTTTTTTTGTCCTGCATGCTGTACTGTGTCTCACAGCTGCCTCTTCATCCTTCATCTCTTCTTTTTTCTTCTCTAGTGGCCCCCAGAGCATTCTGAAGTGAGTATTGCCCCTGAACTTCTCTCTCTGCTATCTCAGGTCACTCACGGGCCATTAACAATGCCGTTTGTCCCCCTTTCTGACTTTCACGTTGTCTCTCTCTGCGTCTCCGCCGTCCCTCTCGGCCATCAGGAAAACTCCTCCAAGGTAAAACCGACTTTCCTTCAGCTGAATGCTTCTAGCGAAAACATCTACTGTAGATTCATGCTATAAAATCCCACAAAAACAGCTACTGTTCCATCACCTGCCATTCAGCATCAAAGCTGGACGTTACTTTAATAAAACTCAAGAAAACGTGAACATGCAAAGGAAAGACTCATCAGCATTAACCAAACACACAGATGCCAGAAAAATTAACCAACATGTACTGTGGTTCAGTAAAAATACAAAAAAGAAACAACATTATTTATTTATTTTTTAATTTTATTTAATTTTTCTTAAAGCATGTGACCTCCTAGGATTATACAGATAAAGGGATAGTTTGATGCAGGAATAACAAGAAGTGCAATGATATCCAGGTGTGATTTTTGCTGGCCATACCCTTTAAAAAAAAACACCAAGTTTTCAATATCAAAGTCTGGTCTTCACTGCAGAGGTTTGTGAATACGTACCATGTGCCGATCAAAGAAGATTTCTGTCAACCACAGAAAAAGAATTGCTGATGTACATCAGGCTGGAAAAGGTCACAAAACGACATCTAAAGACTTCGGGCCTTACCAGTCCACTGTCAGGCAGATAATGTACCACTGGAGAAAATTCAGTGCTACTGTTACTAGAAGGATGTTCTGAGTGTGAATAACATCATATTTATGTTCGGCGAGGAACAGACACTGCTCTCCCGCATTAGAACTTCATCCCGACTGAGAAGCACAGTGGTAGCACTGGACTGTCAGAGAAAAGCATACAGCCTTGGTAGAGTTTTGTACTACACGAATGTTCCTCAGAGTCCATTTATATACCCTAAATGGTACATTTATCTATAACTAGGAGACCCTTAAGGGTACAGCCCAGTGACATGAATTGTACCCAGGAAGGTGTAGACTGGTATTTTTTTCTGACGATGTTCACGGTTTGGGGGTGTTTTGAAGCTTTGGAACCAGAGTGGTTTAACAGCGAGAGAAATGTCAGCGTGCCTGCAAATTCTACAGAGGTGAGGCAGGGCGTCTGCTCATGAACATGAGTCAGTCCACCAGAGGACGGTTTAAATTTTCCATTTTACAGCGAGTCAAAGTCCAGAACTTAATCCAATATAAATGTTGTGGCAGGACCTAAAGTGCGGAGAAAAGAGAAAAGGCTCGCCGAAGGGGTTTCTCTAAGGAGAAATGGGTCTAAATTTGTCAAAGCTGATGTGTGTGTCTGATCAGCAGTTCCTGTAAAGGTTGGGTTGAAGTCACTGCTGCTCCAAGCGCATGGTCAACCAACAAAGGTTTTCAGTGTTGGTTCACTTTGATAAGTAGGCGAATGAAGAATACAACATTTTATGTGGACCTAGATGAAGATCCAGTAACATTTTGTTAGACTTTGACAGAAATTTAGACAATTCTAAAGGGTTTGCAAACTTTCTAGCACCCTGTAGAACACAGCCTGGTCTGCGATCTCCTGGTTTTCTCGTCGCTGTGTAGGAGGGTGTCGTGGCGGGACAGACACGCCATGGGTTGTCGACCTTTAGTCATTCAGCCAGATAGCTGCATAGTGATTAGTGGTTTGCCAAAGTCAAAGGTGGAAACGAGGTGTAAAATGGAGTGGGATAGAATCATCATATTGTTAATGTAACATTTTGTAGTTGTGGCGGCGTGATGCTAGCATTCTGATACTGTCACGTTATATCTCATGATGTGCCTGACTCTGCAGAGTGCCCCGGAAACACGTCACGGACACGGACATCCAGTTCTACCACGTCCCGTCCCACAGCGATGCCAGTAAAAAGCGGCTGATGGAAGATACGGAGGACTGGCGGCCTCGAACTGGCACCTCCCAGTCCCGCTCATTCCGCATCCTGGCCCAGATCACTGGAACTGAGCACGGTATGTTCTGCCCATCATTGCCCACCCACCAATCAAACTCTGCCCCATCCTGCCCATCATTGCCCACCCACCAATCGCATTCTGCCCCATCCTGCCCATCATTGCCCACCCACCAATCGCATTCTGCCTAGTCCGTCCCATCATTGCTCATTCGCCTATTATTGCCCATTCAAAGATCACGCTCAGTGTAGTTCATTATTAATTTTATGAGCCTTACATCATCTGAATGTTGTAACATATCTGTAATTATACTGTGTAATGTCTCTGTTTTAGAACAACCACAGCAGAAAGAAGTAGGAAAAAAGACAAAGTAAGTGAATGACTTTTAAAATGAAGTGAATAACGCACTGCTCGCCTTGCACTGACGTGTCCTTGTGATGTCACACAAGCATTCTGGGAGTGCCGCACTGCTGGGGACATGTGCTTGGTTCCCTCAAAAGCTACCAAACGTTGTGCTGTGCTGGGGGAATGTGCTCTAGTGAACGACAGCAAGTCAGAGTCAAAGTCAGAGTCAGCACCTTCATCAAATAAGCATCAAGGGTGGATTTGAGCTGTCGACATTTGGGGGGGTGGTTCATGCTCAGTGCATTTTATTGGGAAATGTCAGAAGGTGGGGCTTGAGAGCTTCTGAACGGCCAATCAGTGCCTGATCTCACTGTCAGTAAATGTAAAGCAGCCATTGGGGGTGAGTTGAAATAGTGATTGATAGCGATGATCTTGTCTACCATTACTAATCAGCACATAGGATGGCCTATATAGAAAACAATTGACTGGACACCATGTGCAGGTTTTACAGCTTCATGTGACTCTCATTATGAAGGCTTGTCTAGGAGGTGTGACTCATGGAGCATGAAAGACAGATGTCTGTATTCTTGGGTTTGTATTAATCTCTTTATGGGGACAGCGTCCAGTTTAAAGAGCAGCCACACAGGGATGAAAGATGATGAGGAGACAAAAATCCTGGTCCCCATTGTATGTGCGTGTGCATGTGTGTTTGCATGCGCGCGCGTGTGTGTGTGTGTGTGTGCTTATGTGCATGTGTTTGCATACGTGTGTGTGTGTGCGCGCGCGCGCGCGTGTGTGTGTGATCCTCTGCTTCTCCAGATGTGGCGTCAGCGTGGCCATTCACCCTATCCTCTTCCTCCTTTTCTGTTTTCCCTTCCATTCTCTCTTTCCTTTCTTCTTCTCCTGCGTCCTCCACCCTCCCTTGCTTCGCTGGGCACCAGGATGACCAAGGTGAACTCCCAGGTCATCGGACCCAAGTACACCAAGCTCCGGGACTGGCACCACGATGTCTCAGCGCGCGTCCTCAATGTCCAGTAGCACCCGCTAGCCCATCGTCCGTCACCCGCTGCCACCTGTAGTCATGCCCTCCCCCCATGTTCCCCCTTCCCCGTCTCTCTCATACCTGTACTCCTATTTTTCTCTTTCTCTTTTATTCCTAACGTAGCAGGAGAAACTGTTTGACGTTTGTACACACATTATCTTGACACGACGTGGCCCATTTCCCGTCGGCGGTCTGGCATCCCCCGTGCCGTAAATCACATGGACGAGTGTCTTATCCCCACGGAGGCGTAAGAAAAGGCAGGAAAACAAACAAACACCCAGGCGGGCGAGCTTTCTGAAGGGACGAAGCTGCGCTCCGCCTGCCGTCGCCCCCGCCCGCTGCGCTAATTAAAGGGTGTCTCCCCTAATATGTCTGTCACTCGTTTCCCTTGTAAGAACACCGTCTGTTAAGGCTGTTTACAATAACGGCCAGGAGAACAAAGCGGCCTTCACAGCTTAGCAGCAGCTAAAAAAGGGAAGGCAAGAAGAGCAAACTGGCGGTTGCGAGGCTTATTCTGTAACGTGGCACTGTGTGGACGGCTGCTTGTAAACGCGTCATTCTGCTAGTGCTGTACGACTGTTAGAGATCTAGCAGGGATGTCACGGAGGTGACAGCTGAGCTCGTTCTGGTCACGTTTTTGATATCTTTGGGAAAGGATACCATGACACTTCAACTAACAAATACCAAAATATATAGGTTTATTGATTTGTTTATCCCCCCTCTCATCATTTCTGGTACTCCATATAACCCAAAGCCTGAGGAGGTTCACATCAGAGATGGATAGTTCCGGTCCAAAAAGTACAAATCCAGACCAAGATTTTGGTCAATCAACCAGCTGAGTATAAAGAGTCATGTTCACAGAGTACTTAGCTGGTTGGTTGAAACAAAATCCTGGTCTGGATTTGTACTTTTTGGACCGGAACCGTCCTCCTGTAGAGCAGGGGTTTTCAAAGTCTGGACCACAGTCCAGATGCTGACTGATCCACAAGTTATTCCGGAGCCAATCGATAATAAGTTGCACCTTGTGAATAAGTACGGTTTAATGCAAAAAAAAATGTGGTTTGAAGTACAAAAAAACTGTGTAGAACCACCAAACTTAATGAGCAGACACATAAATCCCATAACAGAGAGTGAAACGATCAGGGGCCATTAAAAATTCCCACTTCTGATACATATTGATGTCTATATTGAAAGTTACTGTTAATCCATTAAAGTTCATGAAATGCTGTTTTGTTATTGAAAATTGTCCTGAAAATTTGATATGGACCTTTGATCAAAAAGTTTGAGAAGCCCTGACACACGGCGAGCATCAGCCTGAGAGTCTTAATGAAGCTGAAGATGTCCTTCTGTGGAAGTCTGGCCAGCTTCGGTCACTGCAGACACACGGACCGACCTTGCGCTCACACGTCTCTGCTGACTGCTACAGGAGACACAGTGACAGTGGCTGATGCAGCTGATGATTATTCAGAGTCAGCTCCGCATCTTCAGGACCCCAAGACCAAGCTTTACTTGGGAAGCCCTCCTACCAGGAAAACTTATGATCGTTTCACTTCCTCCACAGTGCAGGAAATTTAGGAGCCCTCGGCCCTAGACCGACTTGATGATGGCTCTGATTGTGGGAATCCGTGCTCTCCCCATGCAAAGCCAGGTGGGCGGGACACCCTTCAGGTGACAGTGTTGAGTGAAGTTTGGGAGGTTTTAAGCTGTCACTAAGGGGTAGAGTTTGGTGAATGTGAGGTATAAAGATGGGAGAGTAGAGTGCATTAGAAAGATGCTTGGGATTGGAACCATGCGCATACTGGAAAACACTGGAGAACTAGAGATGAGAAGGTATGGCACTGGACCTGCACAGTGGAAGGTGACAGGATGTGTCTCACGCACACACTGCCGAGGACTGAGAGATGAGCGCAGAGGGCGGGGCTATCGCAGAGGGCGGGGCTACGAATGGTGACTTCTGAACTGGAGCCTTGGTACGTTTTACTTTGCTAATTTGTTTCTAGCTGCCCCTCCAACCTCCAGGTTTTGTGTTTGCACCTTTTAGTTAATGCTAATGGATAATCAGGCTGAATTTTAGCAGTTCGGTAATGTAATCTGTAATGTGTTCGTTTCAATAAAGCGGTCTCTGTCTCAAATTTGCTCCTTTTCTAACTGATTTTTTTTTCTGCTGTTCTGTTACCCATCTGTACTTCCTTCCTCATTCACCGATTCTCCTGGGAAGCTTAGACATGGAGTTTTCAGGTCAGGTCCACGCACATGCTGTGAGCCTCCTATCCCTCCTGTCCGTCACTGCACTCCGTGTCACATGTGCTGCGAGAATCTGCTCTCCGGTAATTTGAGATGCCGAGCCAATGAGCTCGCTCAGCCGTACTCCTGACCAGCAGCTTTCTGATTGGCTATGAGTGAGAGTAGGTCCTGATATGGCAGGGCCAATGAGTTCGCTCAGCCATGCTCCTGACCAGCAGCTTTCTGATTGGCTGAGGGAGAGTAGGTCCTGATATCGCAGGGTTTGTTCTACCCAGAAAGGAATTTCACTGCTTATTAATCTGTTGTTTTCTGTCACATGATCCCCAAGGTCCCCCTCCCTAGCTGCAGTCACCTCTGGCACTGTCACAGTTGGTGTCGTATTAATCTTCACAAGCATTCCTGCCATGTTTTCCAGCCTGCTCTGTCATTCCCAGTACCACCCTTAGGGGGCACAAACAAGTTCAGTTGTTCCAGACGAAGGATTAGAACTGAAACATAAGCCTGAGAGCTGCCTTTAAGGTAGATGTATCAGCTGTCAATCTGCAGTCACTAGGGGGAGCTTTAGAGTAAGAAATAAACCATAAGGGTGTCTTGAATATTCTTCACTCTGAGCATAAACTCTTTTATAAATCAGATGATGATGTCGACATTTCGTCGATTTACGATACGTCTCTCTGGGTTTCCCGCTGCAAGCCCTTATTCTGGGGTTCAGAAGGGGTCTGGATGCAGGGGTCTGAGGATTTGGGGGTGAGGGGGGGAAAATGCCTGGGAATAGCCTCTGGTCTTCCTACAGTGGGCTGGCTCTCCTGGAATGATCCGGAAGAGGTAGTAGCCAACCACTGCCAGGCTGCCTCTCCTCCACTGCAGATGCCAGACTTGGCACATAGACTGCCCTCTTCCAGCTGGACATCTGCAGTAGCTGCTGCGGAGACAGCAGACACTGAGAGGCGGAGAGACCTTCCAGTGCGATCTGAACTTGTCCTGCCATAGCATGCAGAGTCATTTCTGTCCGTCCAGATGCTAGCAGCGGGCATTCTCCGGGCAGTAGTGCATTTCAGAGCGTGAACGACGCTGTGAACTGTCGACCAGATGTGCCGTGCATTTGATCATGGCACGAGATCGCCGGCGGGATCACGATAAAGCGGGGCTCTGGCCAACACTGCCACCCAATACTGTTGCGTTGGATCTCCATTTATTCCTCTTATGCTTCATAATATCTGAGACAGGAATACTCCAATATAAAAAGTGTGAAACACTGATACGGTACACGATGCAGATCTATGCCGGCCTACGAATCAGACTCGAACATTGAAAGTGCAGAACTGAGGCTCTTTGACGGCACTGAAGATAAAAAAAACACACCAGACGCTGATACTTCATATTGTATGACTGTGATCCATGAATCACACTGACTACAGCAGTGGCTGTAACAGTCCGGATTCCCTCTGCACCCCACTGATACTGTGGTTGCCAGACAAAAGCCCTTCATTGATTTGTAGCTCATCCGACTGGTCATGCTGCATTTTGTTCATCTTGCCACTAGATGGCATCAGACCCTTGCATGATCTGTACATCAACACACCCTCTTCCAAGCACAACTGTACGGTACTGAGGTGTAATTTAAGGGCCGTCTTTTTAGTTGACAAGAAATGGCATTCTAAACGATTACTTGAGGTCACATGATATTTTCTCACATTGCTCTGAAGGATTCTGCCGACCTTTCCCTGTTTTTTATATTCACTGACCTGTTTTAGCCCAGCTTTTACTTGCTTAACTTCCCTCTGCTTTTCTCCTCTACACAACAGGCCTGTGACTCTGTGGGAGTCCTAGCCACGCCCCTTCTGAGGTCACACCCATACCTCACCTAGCCACGCCCCTTCTGAGGTCACACCCATGCCTCACCTAGCCACGCCCCCTTCTGAGGTCACACCTATGCCTCACCTAGCCACGCCCCTTCTGAGGTCACACCCATGCCTCACCTAGCCACGCCCCCTTCTGAGGTCACACCTATGCCTCACCTAGCCACGCCCCTTCTGAGGTCACACCCATGCCTCACCTAGCCACGCCCCCTTCTGAGGTCACACCTATGCCTC
>JABFEB020000040.1:5657196-5668459 GCA_019775895.2 Stomatorhinus ivindoensis
ATGCCTCTGGCCTTTGTCCCAAAGGCCCTCCTGGCCCATGTGTCCAGTGAGGCACATGCTGGCTGGTGATCAAAGCAAAGCACAGAATACCATGGTTTAATTTCCATGTTACATTCACGTCCATGTAAAATTATATACAAATTACCTCTCTCCTGTCATGGCCTCTTTTCTACGGAGCCCTTTGCTCTCAGTACCCGAACCTGAAGTTACCCCCAGAGGAGCTTCCAGAATGGGGTGATTGCTTGTCGGAGATGCGGCAGGAGAAGGTGACCTGTGTGTCATTCTACGTGATTATTTCTATTGTTGACTGAGGCTGAATCCTCCTGTAGCTTAACAAGTAGAGCATCGTGTTAACAACGTAGAGGTTGTGTGTTCATATCCATATGTAAATTGTAGCGTTTATCCTCCCATATAAGTTCCTTTGTAGAGAGTTGTGTCTCACCCCATCTAGACCGGTGGATAAAACAGAAGTGCCCCCCCCCCCCCCCCCCCAGGGGCTGTGGGAATGTCACTGGCCCTCCAGTGGGTTCACTAGTGCAGCAGTGGGTGGGGCCACAGCAAGCGTGACAAATGCGATGTCCCTCTCCATGCACACAGGGCTGCCGCTGAGCTGTGCCGTCATGGCAACGGCAAAGTTATGTCTCCATGACGGCGCGGCGTGCCAGCCATCCCGCTAAAATAAGCTGGCGGGAGTGGCGGTCTGGCCGAGTTCAAACGGCGCCGTATCTCAGCCGGGGGGGGGGGGACACACGCAGGAGGGCTGCCTTTGATCGAGGGGCAGCTGTGATACAGCCGGGCGGGTGACGGGGCGATGGCGCGCCCTGGTGGAGGGCAGCTGGCACACGCAGCTAACACCCACCTGCCTTGGGCCTCTGTGATGTGGGTCTGGTTTCTGGGTTCACTTCAGGAGCCCTGTTTCTGGGTCGCCCTTGCTGCCACTCTCCACTCCCCAGCGCCAGGCCAGGAGCTGCTCTGCCTGTTTCGGCTAGATGCTCTGCCGCTCGCTCTGGCTAAAACCTGGCGTGGGCCTTCATGCTGTCCGAACTGAACTGGGAACATGTGATTTCCACGGCAGACCCACGGGTGACGCCGACGTGTGATTCTCAGCCGCGGAGGACGTTCAGCCGCGAATGGGGGTGTGAGGTCCAAGTAGAGGGTCCTGTGGTTCTGCTGCCGAACCTTCACGTGGGTCTAGCTCTGTACTCGGTCCTGGCAGAAAATTCCCTGCTTTCTGTGCCGATTCTGGGGCTTGTAAAGCAGAAAGTCTCCTGCTTTTGGATCGAGGGCTAAATCAGCGCTTCCTGTGAATGCCCCCCCCAGCACTGGCTTGATTGAGAACTTCCTGTTAGAGACGCTCCCTCCCAGACCCTTAATGGACATCTGGGCCGGGATGGGTGGCGCTGGCACGCCGGGCTCATTGGATCAGCCCCCACGGTGCTGTTCATCAGGGATGGACCTTAATGGCATCGGCTGGGCCTCTAATTGGGCTGATCGGCTCTTCCTGACAGACGGCCTGGTAATTGGGCATGATGGGGCTGTCGATGGGGCTGCGTCTGGTTCCCGTCAGGGCGACGAAATGGCGGCACTGCTGGACGCCGGGGGGGGGGGCCATGTCTGTCTGCCTCTGTGTCCTCCACGCGCGCCGATTCCCACCTCGGCTTCCCCCAGAAGGAGTCGCCTATGTGCTGGGCAGCAGCCCCCACCGACTTACATCCTGCCTCTTTCATCCACTCCTGCCCCCACCCTCTCATTCCCTCCCTCCCCATGTAGCGTGACTTGGCACCAGCCGGCCGCTACCCTAATCGGCCCCCATCTCCTGTCAGTGCTGTCTATATCCTTAGGTAACTGGTTTCTGTCTCTGGGCTCTGGGAATGGCTGGGGGGGGGGGGGGTTGGTGTCTGGGCAGGTTTTTCACGGTGGGTTATCACACACCGGCGGCCTGGAGCACGTCCCCTGGTGCAGAGCCAGACACACAGGCCCTGAATCCAACACAAAGCCTGCTTCATCGCCACGGTACCCGTTGCCATAACAAACCTGCCTCCAGGGGCGATTGCCAGGCATGGGTGGGGAGGGAGCGACACTGCGCCGTTGGCACGGGCGGGGATTGTGGGTAGTGGTGGCTGAAGCGGTAGCCCACCCAATGCGCTAGATGCTAAAAGCTGGCTTGTGTTGCACACCAAACACATGGCGGGTTTTTTTTTTCATTTTTCATTTGTTAAAAAAAAAGGATTCAGCAAGCTGTGGATTGACTGGGAAAGAGATTAGTGTCCTGATCCTGTTTGTGTGTATGTGTGAGTCTGTGTGTGTGTCTACATGTGTCTGACACCTGTGTGTTTGGCTCCTGTGCTGCTCTGAACTGACCATACATGGGTGTGTATTCTGTGTAAATATTTGTGTATGTATATGGGTTTCGTGTGTGTGTGTGTGTGTGCGTGTGTGTGAATATGTGAGTCTACATTACACACTGTACCCTTCTGCATCAGTTAAACCCGATTAAATGCTTATCTCAGATCCGTTCAGGCTCCCTCCTGAGCTTTTGCGAGGGCCATGTCACATGCGCAGGGTCTGTTCAGCTTCAGCCGGAAAAATTGAGAAGATGGGCACGGATGGGGATTGTGGGGGGGGGGGGTTAACAGGCTGTCAGGGCTTTTCAGGTCTCATTGGCTTTGATAACCTAGATGGTGTGAAGCAGTTCAGCAACATGGCAGATGTCTTGTTCACCTTACGTCGCACATCGCCCCCTGTCGTTGGTTTCGTTGTACCCGCCGTCTTGCAGTTCCCTCTGTGACGGAGCGGCTGAACGTGCATGTTTACATCCTGAACGCGCATGTTTACATCCTGTTTCTTTCCTCAGTGAGGTGGAGGAGGTCCCGTCCTGTGCTCAGGTCACCTCTGCTGTGAAGACCATGACCAAGACCCCAGCTGCCGGCCCTCAAACTGCGAAGCAGGCTGGTAGTTCTTCAGGTACTCTGTACTCCTGAAACCCTCTGTTTTGCTTTTCTAAGTCTCTGTAATGAAAGTGAAGAATGAGTTTTGTCACACTCTTATTTATGTTTGTGATTAGAAAAGTGTGGCCCAGTCACTGAGCATTCAGTCTGGAGGAACAAGGAGACCACCAAAACCAAAAAATGTATAAACAGTGCAGTTTTGAGTTCAAATCCACTGCTGTGACCTTTGCCTTTTAGCACTTTGTCACAAGGCATCTCCTACAGGATTATCTTCTCTTTTAGGACCTTCTGTTATAGGACATTCTTCTGTAGAACCTTCTACTGTAGGAATTTATTTTGTAGAACCTTTTCTTCTGTAGAATATTTTTTCTGTAAAACTTATTTTCTTCTGTAGAACCTTCTGCTGTAAGACTTACTTCTGTAGAACCTTCTGCTGTAGGATGTACTTCTGTAGAACCTTCTGCTGTAGGATTTACTTCTATAGAACCTTCTGCTGTAGGACTTACTTCAGTAGAACCTTCTGCTGTAGGACTTACTTCTGTAGAACCTTCTGCTGTAGGACTTACTTCTGTAGAACCTTCTGCTGTAGGATTTACTTCTGTAGAATGCCCTGTTTTTGAATATACTTCTGTTGGACCTGCTGTGATGTGGTTTCTGTGTCCTTGTCTGGCTTTGTCACAGCACTGACTCTTCTCCAGACCAGCCATGACGCTGAAGTGCTTTAGTTCACTGAGTTCCTTTAAAACATCCAGTTCTTTCTCTCATTGCATCTGACTCAGAAGCCCATTAACCAAGCTTCTCTAAATTTGTGCTTTGAAATAAACTGAGAGCCCACGATGACCCCCAGGGCCAATCAGGTGGCTGTACTCTGTGTCCACCTGCCCACCAGATTTTGGTGTCTAGGTTGAAGTTAAACTGTTTCAGCAAATGTCTGAATCTCAGAAGCCTGATAGTACTCTAAAGATCATGGCCTTTCCTCATGAATCATCAGGGACTGTCAGTCTTGCGTTTTATCTTTCAGAAAATACAGTGCAAAATGAATCACACATGCTTTAAAGAAATGACATTTGCTCCAGAGTCCGTAGCATTGTCTTTGAGTCGCGTGAAATCACAGGAGAGGCCTTTATACAGTGGGGGCTATTTTTGGTTCTGGGCCCCTTTGTACTGAGCTACAGCAGTACCGAAAATCAGGTCTGGATACAAATGGACCCAGGCTGGCCCCTGGGGTGTCGACGGTTCCCATGGGTATTTTAGCACCTCGAAGTCATTGGGCCAAACAGAGGGGAGTTTGACCCAAACCAGCCGACCCGCAAGCAGTAAAATCCCACACACGTGTGCCAGTGGCTGAGCTAAAGCAGTTTGTTTAAGGCTGCGTTACACGCGTGAATGTGTGCTATTCATTCTACTTGGACATTTGCACCAGCAGGCTGTTAATGGTGGATACTGATCTTGGGGCTGAGTAGGCGCGGCTATTATTGGGCTCTTGCGCTGAACGACACATTCACCGCTGTATGGAAAATGTTAGCACTAGAGGGAGCGGCGTGCTAGTTAGCAGGGTGCTGTGGGGTGCAGCTTTGCATAGGCGAACAGGGAGGGGGCTACATGAGCAGCAGATCCCCCCCCCCCCCCAATGCCGCCATCCAGACACGCTCTGGCCCCAATGCTTGTGGGGGGCACCAGATCAGTGATATTTTTAATTGTAAGTGTGGGACTAAGCACTGGTGTACGCATGTGTGTGTGTGTGTGTACGCATGTGTGTGTACGCATGTGTGTGTGTGTGTGTGTGTGTGTACGCATGCCCATGTACTGGCAGACTGTTATTCTTGCTCAGGCCCCGTGTTTTTCTAGCCTTTTCCACCATGGCCCCTTGGGGGCTCCGGTGAGCCAGCTGACGGGGGGACAAACAAAGGCGCGCTTGAGCTGGCCAGTTGGGGGGGCTGAGGCAGGTGTAACAGTCTACAGTGAAGGAGGAGAGGGGGTGGGACAACAGGGATGGGGTTGCAGGAGGAAAGAGAGGGACAGACAGAGAGAGGGAACACAGGGAGAGCAACTGGCTTCCAGAAAAGCAGGTGGTCATGTTGTAGGGAGGAAATGTGATTCTGCTCATGAGCACAGCATTGTGGGTAAAATGTGATTCTGCTCATGAGCACAGCATTGTGGGTAAAATGTGATTCTGCTCATGAGCACAGCATTGTGGGTAAAATGTTTTTCTGCTCATGAGCACAGCATTGTGGGTAAAATGTGATTCTGCACATGAGCACAGCATTGTGGGTAAAATGTGATTCTGCTCATGAGCACAGCATTGTGGGTAAAATGTGTTTCTGCTCATGAGTACAGCATTGTGGGTAAAATGTGATTTTGACTCATTCATTCTTGCTCTTGAGCCTTTGGAATGACGATCTGTGACAGATCCTTCTGAAGGTTGGAGAGCGGCAAATTGGCCACCACGTAGTCAACATTTGATTTGTCACCAGTCCAGCCATGTTGTGAGAAGCCCCCGTTTTTATCAGCCGCCTCTCCAGTCACGTTTCTCTGACACTCACCAGTCACTGTTGCTGGAAAGCAACCCGACACTCCTGCCCCACCTCTGCAATTGCGTGGTCCAAAGCAGCAGCACTGTCCCGCCTACGTCCCTGTGACTCTCTGTGTCTGCGCCGGCTTCCTGGCCACAGGGACCCCCTCTCTGCTCTGTGACTCTCTGTGACTCTGGGACCCCTCTCTGTTCTGTGACTCTCTGTGACTCTGGGACCCCTCTCTGCGACTCTGTGAACCCTCTCTGCTCTGTGACTCTCTGTGACTCTGGGACCCCTCTCTGCTCTGTGACTCTGGGACCCCTCTCTGTTCTGTGACTCTCTGTGACTCTGGGACCCCTCTCTGCTCTGTGGCTCTCTGTGACTCTGGGACCCCTCTCTGCTCTGCCCACTTCCTGCTAGCTGAGTGGGCCCCACGCAGCTGTTCCTACTGATCCCAGTTCAGAATGACCCCTGCCTCCACATTCTGTGAACTTCTTGTTTTCCTCCAAATCCCCTAAAGAATGTGCGTCCCCCCCCTCGCCTAGAGGTCGTGACCCCTGACCTTGTTGTACCTGCTGCCGGCTGTCAGCTCCGGCACTGCTGGGAGAGGAGAGAGTGTACTGTGACCGTGCTGCCCGCCAGCACCCGGAACACTGCCAGACATATTCTCTTGGTGGTAACAGAGACGTCCCTCAAAACTGGCAGACGGATTGGGGACACCTGTTGTTCTACTCAAGTGACTTCTGTTGTACCTTTATTTTAATTAATTAATTAATCAATTAATTAGATTGGTCAACAGGCAGCATTTTCCGCAGGTCCAATTTAAAAACTGTGACCCTTGTGGCCTGCATATAATGTGACATTGGGTTTTGGATTGTCATATCTATGGGTGCTTACTGACTCTCTGTGATCCTTTTTCACTGACTCTCTTTGACTCTTTTACTGTCATTGACTGTCTTTTACTGACAGTGACCATTTTCAATTGATTCTCATTGACTCTTTTCCTGAATGTTGCAGTTTCTCTCACTGATCCTTTATCGCTAACTCTCTTCGACCTTTTCTAACTGAATCATTGACTTTTTTTACTGTCACTTTCACTGTCTATCATTGATGCTTTTAAATTGACTCTTTTACTAACCCTCACTGATCCTTTTTCACTGCCTTTATTTACTCTTCTATTAACTGTCATGGACTGTCTTTCATTGACTCTCCTTGACTCTTTTACTAACTTTCATCAACTTTCATCAGCACCAGCTCTCGTTGACTTTTTCACTAACTTGAACCGACTCTCATTAACTCTTTGATTGTCACTGATTCTTGCACTGAATCTTATTGACTCTTTGACCGTCACTGACTCTCATTGACTCCTTGAATATCGCTGCCTCTTGCACTGACTCTGCCTTACCTTATTTTCTCTTCTCCAAAGGCCCAGCTTCTCCCCAGGCTGCCATGCAGGTGGGCCACGTGACCCCAAAGGGACCGGGTCCGGCACGGCCTGTCCCCCAGCCTCACCCCAAAGATGAGGACTCCCTAGTGCAGCGTGCTGAGCATATTCCAGCTGGCACCCGCACCCCCATGTGTGCCCACTGCGATACGGTCATCAGGTGAGCTGGCCCGGTGGGACCGTGTCAGAGAACTGAACCACCGTGACTTAATAACTCATAAACTCATTTGGGGGCAATGTGTGGCTCAATTGGCCAAGCCTGTGTGCTTGTAATCAGAAGGTCACCAGTTCAAACCCCACTTCAGCACATCTGCAGGTCCTTGAGCGAGGCCCTTAACCCCCAGCTCCCTGGGCGCCCCAACAGGTGGCTGCCCCTTGCGGACAGCTTGCTCTACAAAGAGCATGTTGGGGGAGGCGTAAAGACAGTATCCCCATGGGGATCAATTAAGTATCTATTATCGTCGTTATTAAATAATTCCACTTCTCACTTTGGGGTTTTGGACGGTCCGTTTATGTGTTGGAGATTTCTCAATGGGGACTGAAAAGGGTCAATAGCGGAATGGATAACATGGCGACATCGTGCCTGTATAGCTGGCCTTTTCAGTGCCTTCCTGGGGCAGGGGGGGGGGGCACAGATAAGGGCTGCACACGGGCTGGTGTAGGGTTCATATTTTAATTTCCAGAGGCCGATACTGCTGATAACTGTAATGTGACAGTCGAACGGAAGGTCAGGCCAGCTCTCTCTCCGTGTAATTACAGCTCGGGCCCCACGCCACATCCTTATTGGCCAGTAGCTGAGCCGGATCGGGTGTCGCTGGCTCATTATTGGGCGGCAGCTAAGACCAGGGTCAGGTTTCGCTGGCTCATTATTGGCCGTTAGCTAAGACTGGGTCACATGTCGCCCCCATGGGGAGCAAGGTTCCCGCAAGCTCAGCAGAGTGTCTGCGGTGGAGCACTGTAGAGCTGCTATTGTCCACGGTGGATGTGACCTATTTGTTTTGCCACTTAAGCTAATTACACAATTTGTAACCTAGGCCTCTGTGTGTGTGTGTGTGTGTGTGTGCGTGTGCGCGTGTGCATTGCAGCCTCTTCACTTGTGGCTGACTGTACAAACACATGCACACATTAGTCACATTATAGATATACACCTACACACTCATTCACACCCACCAACCACCCCGCTGGGCCTGGGGCAAAATTACGTCAACCAACCCCCTCATGATGCACAACCCCTCCCCGGGCCCCCATTCCATTTGCCCCCCCCGAGACTGGCCCCCACTGCACATACGCATATGTGTTTGTACATACACACAGATACTCACACAATGGCTCCCTGCACGCCCCCTTAAACGCCCCCCCCCTCGCTCACTCATTGGTTAATCGCCATGCGTATGTGTGCCTGCCCAGGGGCCCCTTCCTGGTCGCCATGGGGAGGTCATGGCACCCTGAGGAGTTCAACTGCGCCCACTGCGGCACCTCACTGGCGTACCTGGGCTTCGTGGAGGAGCTGGCCTCTGTGTACTGTGAACACTGCTACGAGGAGCTCCTCGCCCCCACCTGCGCACGCTGCCAGCACAAGGTCCTGGGGGTGAGAATGGCGAGGTCCCGAGGAAGCGGGGGGGGAGACTGAGAGGGGGAAAAGATAAAAGAGGGAGGAGGGAGAGAGAGAGAGAGAGAGAGATTCAGAGAAACTGGAAGGGTGTGATGGAAAGAGAAAAGAGATAAAGATGCTGAGAGAGAGAGAAAGAGAGAAAGATAAGTGGTACTGAAAGAGACTGAAAGAGAGAGATGCAAAGAGAATTTTGCATTTTAAAAGCCATCATTGGGGAAATTAATTAGCTGTGTGTTTTACTAAGCAAACTAAAACAAACTGGACTTGAAAATAAAAAATGTATATTACATCGCCTAATGTTTTTTAATAGAAAGATTAGAAAGTTAAGATAATATGAGATACACAGGGGGAATGAAGAAGAGCCAGAGAAAGTGAGAGATGCAAGGAGACTCCGAGAGATTGGAGGAGAGAGAGAGAGAAATTGGGAACTTGAACTGAAATGAGTATCGGGGGGGGGGGGGGGAGCAGGAAGATACATCCCCCATCTTCGGAAATGTGCCTGTCTGAAGACTCCAGTACTTTAGTGGGATCACACAAAGATTCCAGTACATCATTCCTTATGTCTTCCATTTCCTAGTCCCTGCCCCCACCTTGACACACATAGACCCCTCCCCACCCTAGCCCTTGTATCATCTTTATACTTCTTGGCCCTCGGCTGTGGGAAACTAGTATACAGCCATAATTCCTGTCATGCAGACCATATTGGGACATGTAGCTGGCCAATGACGTCAGCGACTGTCAACAGCTTCCTGTATGCGCAGCACGGTCCCTGGCGGTGCTGTAGAGGTCTCGGGTGGTGCTCTTTACTGTACCACCGCGCAAATCCCCTTGAGAACCACCGGCGTGCTTCCACCACCGTGTAACCCACTCTCACAATCCACACCCCGAACAGGAAGTCATCAACGCCCTGAAGCAGGCCTGGCACGTGCACTGCTTCCTGTGTGCATCCTGCCGCCAGCCCATCCGCAACAACACCTTCCACCTGGAGGACGGGGAGCCGTACTGCGAGGCAGGTGAGGTCCGTCCGTGGGCTGACCTGAGATCAGTGGCATCCCGTCGGAGGTCCCGGATACCGCACGAGTCTGGCTTGAGCGTGGCTAGGTGGATGAGCGTGGTTTAGTGCTCCCACTCTGCTGTTTCCGTTTCCAGACTATTACAGCCTGTTTGGGACTAGCTGCCGGGGCTGTGACTTTCCAATTGAGGCGGGCGACCGCTTCCTGGAGGCGATGGGCTTCATGTGGCACGACACCTGCTTCGTGTGTGCGGTACGTCAGCCAAGACTGCGCATGTGCGTATCAGATATATTCGTACGACTTCCCTTTTCATCTCGCCTATTTCTCTTTGTCAGGTTTGCTCCACGTGCCTGGAGGGTCAGGCCTTTTACTCCAAGAAGGACAAACCTCTGTGTAAGAAGCATGCCCACAGCATCAACATGTGAAGCACCGCAGGATCGGGGAGGAGAGCCGAAGAAGACACAACCCCATCTGATTGGCCTAATATACGCTTCATCGACTGTCTCTGATTGGCCGAATATATGTTTCATCCAGACTCCGATTCCGCTTGACTCTGCATAACCTGTTTATCAGAATTTCTTAGTCTCTGAGGTTTACTCCACATTCCCATGCTTTTTGTACACGCTGTTAAGTTAATGTAAAGTGGGACTGTCCCAAGATTGTGGCATTACAGGGTTCTCTGTGTCCCGAAGGGCACGCTCAGAACCATTTCACTTCACGTCTAATTAGCATCGTAAAAACCGTCCTTCATAAAATTCTTTGTGTTTCGCCTTTTAGGGAGAAAAAAAACTTGCCTTATTCAGTCGCTTTCTGAAAGAGACATCGTTAGCCTCCAGATTACACTGGTGGCGGTGGGGGGGGGGGGGGGCATTTATTAAAATTTTTGTGGTCTTGGCTGGGCCACCACGCCGTTCCTGGATGGAGGAGGGTGACGGTAACGGGGCGGCGGAGAAGAGCGGCTTTGTGTCGCCGCGGTGAAAAGCACCGCCATTGTTCCTCTTTTTTGTGAGAAACCTTCAAAGCTCGGAGACGGGGGGCGGAGCCGCGTTCCGTCTCCGGGGTGAGCGTCGAAGAATGGCGAGAGTGGGAGAGCGGGGGGAACTGGGAAAGGAAGGGTCACGGACGGGGGAAGGAGGGAGACGGGGTTTGTACCGCTGTGGCGAAGTGCTGGAGCCAAACCGGTAAATGTGGGTCCTTCCCCGGAGCTGTGGTCCGCTGCCTACCATTAGGGACACAGACGGCCGCAAAGCCACAGCACCAGCAGCTTTGAAGCGGCTGTTTGGGCCGTTTGTTTGACCGTGACGAACGTTTTATAACAATGCGCATTACACGCATCAAGATGGAATGGGGCGTCTGATATCAGGCGTGCGGAGACGGTCTGATGGGTGCCGGGCCTTTGGGCTTGGCCCAACTCCTCTGCCAAGATGTTAAAAGAGAAAGCCATACAGAATCAGACCATTTGATCAGCTATCAAACATCTCCAGCCCACTTCTGCTCTTTTTAAATACATTTAGTGCCCTTCGTGACGCACGCGCTTGCCAGGATGGTGACAGCTTCACAGGCTGATTTGGACCAAATGAGGCAGGGCATTGGAACAGGTGTGCCAGCCTCACAAGAAGGAAAAACAACAGAAGACGACCCCCCCCCACCCAAACACCCTGGTGGTTGTGAGAGAAAAAAACATCTAGGGGGTTCTAGACGAACAGCCCCCCCCCACCCCTCCAATGCATATT
>JABFEB020000040.1:5821617-5835666 GCA_019775895.2 Stomatorhinus ivindoensis
AAGCTTATCAGTGCAGCCGGCGTGTCGGCCGATGGAGCGAGCCTTATCAGCTCTGGGGATCAGCAGCTGTGAGTGGGAAAAGTGCAATCGCCACCACACCCCCACCTGGCATACAGAAACTCACACACAAACACACAGTGTGTGTGTGGGAAGACGTGGTCAACCCGACACCAAGCTCCACTCCATTTCTCCTACATCATACTGAGCTGCATGTTCACCTGCATGTTCACCTGCATGTTCACCTGCATGCTTCACCAGTACCTCTAATGTAACCAAACCTCTGACCCCCAGATTCAGGTGCAAGACAACCAATTTACTACATATGCACATACCGATAAACAGCCAATTTCACTGTATTTCATCGTATTTGACAGTAAAACACACACACACACACACACACACACTCTATCCCCGCGTGACTGGAGAGCCCCCTCTGGCAGCTAACACCCCCACGATGTGACAAAGTTATGAATTACAGCACAATGGGGTTCATTTCAATGGCTCGTTGAGTCCATCTCCACCCTCTCACAGGTATACTGATGCAGATTGATACGCGCATTACCATCAGTCTGTTTCTGTGATTCACCGTGACCCTCTACTGGACAAGCGGATCGGAAGATGGAAGGAGGAATGGATGGATTGAAGGATAGATAGACGCGTCCTTAATTTGTCTACTCAGCACCGTATCAGCACGTTATCATTTTCATTTATCATGTTCACTCCTTAGCTGATGCACATGTACAGATCCTCATACGCTTCATTTGGTTTCAAGCAAGCTGGTATAAGCAACAGGACCACAACTGCCGTTATTAAACCGTTCTGCACTGATATTGCCATTGATAGACACTGCCTGAAGGGGGCAGTAAAAAGTCCACTTTAAAACGTTAGCCTGCGTTACATCTTTGTGGCCACATTCCAGAGAGAGGTTTGTGATTTGCACAGAGATGTACCGCAGCTGCATTTGAGACCTCCACCTCCCCACCAAACACACAAGGAATGCTACAGCCCAGGTCCTGGCCCCGTGCACCGCTCAGGAAACTCATTAGAGGGGCATTAGATATGGAAGGCCACCGACTCCCAACATACACACACACAGTTCCCCCATTTATCACTCATAAGTCCCCACCCACTACCGCATGGCGCTATAAAGGGAGAGAAAAAAAACTGACCAAGATCCAACTGGGACAAGGACAGAGACAGGGGAGTGGAATGAGGTGTTTTGTCAAAAATAGCGGTCTGAATAGAGACATGGGGGGTACAGAAAGCGGAGGAGGGCAGAGAGGACTAGAGCCAGGGGGAAAAAATGATAGAACTTGGAACAGAGGAAAGTGAGAAAAGAGAATCAAGGATGGGAGGCAGAGAGTAGCAAAGAAAGGAGAGTGCTATGAGGAGAGAGAGGCAGGGAGAGTACATGGGAATGACAAAGAGTAGCAAAGAAAGGAGAGTGCTATGAGGAGAGAGAGGCAGGGAGAGTACATGTGAATGACGGAGTAGCAAAGAAAGGAGAGTGCTATGAGGAGAGAGAGGCAGGGAGAGGACATGGGAATGACAGAGAGATGGCAAGAGGAGGACAGAGAAGGGGAGGAGTGGAGAGGGAGACCTCCATTGCGGGTGAAGTCCCCTGACAACCTAGACCTGCAAACACACAAACGTACTTACAAAGAGAAACACACACATCTCACTTTAATCCAACTCCATCATCATCATCACCATCATCACCCCCTGGCTGAGGTATATCCTCACAGCGCATCTGCATGCAGGTCCAGCAAGAGTATCTCATGTTTAAAGGTTAAACTAATATTGAGAGAGAATATTGGCTCAATGCTGGAGAAATTCTCCACAGTTACACTCAAAATAAAGTAATAAGCGGAGAATAAAACACATGCTTGTGTGAAATGAGCGGGTCCCTCTCTCCCCACACAAACACTTAAAATGTCAAGTGGCTGAAATGGAAAAATAAAAGCAGACCCGGAATCAAAACAAACGCAGAAGCTGCAGGTCAGAGCAAAGAACAGGGCATCAAGAGCCGTTCCACCCCACGGACTCTCAAAAATAAGCTGGAACCCCAGGACACACATCAGTGTGTAAAAGTAATAATAATAAACATGTTTGTCTTAATCGCTTCCATCTAGCTTGATGCTGTGCAACAGGGGTCCTGCGGAGTGCCGTGTGAAGGTTTCTGTCAGCACAACATCTTCAAACGGAGCCCTTGTACCTTCAAACAGCGCTTGGTTCATTACCCAGGCACCTGTGCGATAAGTGGGTGTGAAGATCCAAATCAAAACAGTATGCCTTGCTCAGGAAGGCTGTGATCACATGGTACAGCCAGAGAGAGGTGTGAACAGTCACCTAGGCAACATCTAGTTTAACTAAAGAGAAGGAACCTAATCGCCCCCCCCACAGCACGTTTCCCAGATGAGAAGCTACCCAGGGACCACGCTAACCTGGGACAAAAATTTCAGGCCGAGATCCATGAAGAGCCATTTCCTTGAACACTCAGGAGAGTCCTTCAACATCCACCTTTGGAGGGCAACTATCCTCCTGTGCGGCAGTGCGAGGTTCAGCAGAATCGTGCAATCTGAGTCCACCTTACATGCTCCATTTGCAGTACGTTTCCGGGGAAAATGTGGCTGCAGACGTATAACTGAGGTGGTGCCACAAAGTGAACCGACTGCGTGGAAGGAGCCAGGGGCGGCGGCGGCGGGATCGGTGGCACGCAGCCTGGGCGAGATGAAGCCCGCGGCCGAGAGAGCATTCTAGAGCCAGCCCTCTGATGTTGATTAAGCGCGGGCAGTAAGTGAATGGCATATTGATCGGGCGACGCGGCTTTAAATAGCTCCCGGGTCCATGCCACTGATAAATCAGCCCAAAAGTAGGTAACACAGGAGGACGCCTCCCGGTGCGTAAATCACAGGGAGTTCAACACGCACTTAGGGCAATAAAAGGTGGCAAGGAAAGGAGGAAGGGGCACCAGGCCATGTTGAGCGAGGAGGGCAGAAGCTGGGGGCCTGACCACACAAGCCCAGAGTGATTCAGGGGAGACGTGTGGGAAGATGCTGAGCAGTTGGGGTGCAGACAGACTGGGGTCCTCTGCTCCACTAAGCAGATAACACTGTTGGCCGTAGACACCCCCTTTGTGGCTGAGCAGCACCCCCGACGAGGCAGGAACTAACGCCGGCAAGGAATGCAGTTATTATTTTTCGGGGGGGGGTGATAACAGCTGCCGCACGGGCCGGCCTTTCCAGCCCGCTCCAGAGATAAGCTCCACTGTGTCAGTGTGTAACCAGATTTATCTTCCCCAGAGAAAAAAAGGACATCAGCCATGTAGCTGGTCCATCATGCGTGATGAAAGGAGGGCCGGCACGAGCATCGCATCCTCCTCCTTTTATATTTCTCTGGTCCTCTTGCAGGCGGGGAGGAATTTTGCTGCTGATCTGCGGGGCGTGGGTAGAGACGTGAGGGGCACAGAGCAGAATGGACTCCCCGCCATTATCGGTTAGAGGGACCAAACGCACGCCGGCAGATGCTGAAAGGCATTTTTTTTTTTGAAGTTGTTCAAAGTGCATGGAGCAAAGAGCTGATCCACTGGCGCCGCTCGGTCTGTGGTTATCTCCAGGAGTTAACTCCGGGTTAACTCAGCAGGGAAGCCGCTCTTTCTTCTGCAGAAAGCTCGGCCGGCGGACCGGAGAGGCCGGAGGTCAGAGCCACGGTATCAGCGCGTGCTGACATTTTCTGAGAGAGGAAGGCGAGCTGGCCGCCCGGTGACTTGCCAGAGGCTTGCCGTCACGCGGCATGTCACCTTCAGGAAGCGTGACATCATGCTGGGCGAGATCTGAGATAGCGAAGTCCCCACTGACCCCGAGTTCGGTGCCTGGAGGGGGGGGACAGAGTGCCGAACACGATAAACGCAAAGGATGGCAGGGGCTTGTCTTTTAACGTCTGATAGGCTGTGTGGATTTACATCTCAAACCCAGGATTGATGTTTTTTCCTAAAAACTCAGAGGCTTATGCTGCCGGAATGAGAGCATCCCCACCGGCACGAGCTGTGTCACGTCGGAAAATGCCGGCAGCCCTGTTCACTGGCAGAAAACGTGGATGGAGACATTTCAGCTGATTAGCCACTGAAAAACTACAAAGGCAGATGCTGACAAAAATGGAAATGGTTCATGGCTGAGTGTCCAAAGGCACACAAACAAACGCACTTGGCCCACGGGAGAAACAGATACAGAGATTAATCACATTCGGCTAGGCTAATGTTAGCATTCCGGTTCCTGTGGTAGCATGTGAGAGAGATAGGCTGGGCCGTGTCGCACGCACGGCTTGTTGTGGTGGAGAATGAGCGCACAGCGCCGAGCGCAGACTCAGCTGGATCAATGCTGGGCGGTGAGTACAGAGTAGGTAATGGAGCGGTCCCTGGGTGCATTCATATTCACTTCAAGAGGCAATGAACTCAGGACACAGTATTCTGGGAGACGGTGGGCAGGCTAAGATTGGACAAGCTAACACCGCAGATCTAAATGAGGGCTAAATGTTGGCACTCCTATATCTATATATACAGTAGGAGCATTAGCAATACATCTATATGAGGCTAAATACTAAAGCCCTTATATCTATACACCTATATGATAAAGCTAAATAAGCTAAATGCTAAAGCTCTTATCTATACTCTGATACTAAGCTAGTAAGAAAATTATTTAGATTATTAGATAAAGAAATGTATGCATTAATAAGTTTGCTGTGTAATGTGACAACAAATAAATGGCATGAAAAATGTTCCAGTTTTTAATTATTAAACTATTTCCTACTGTTTTAATGGATTTATTATTTATTTCAATAACGCTGAACATGATTTGAAAAGCCTCAAACTCACTTTTGTTTATCAAAGTTTTTAGGGAGGGCTCTAGTGAAAACTGTTTTTTGATTGGTGGATCATTTACACTCGATCAGCTAATCCTACCTAATCCAACATGGCCATACCCTGACACACAATATTTTATGTCATTATCATTTGTTTATACGCACATTACACATTATATTTTTTGATGCATACATTTATTTATTTAATTAGCTCAAAATAATCAATCAAGAAGCTAAATGCTAAAGCTTTTATATCTATACATCAATATGATTCTGAAGATTACACTAGGCACTCCTTGTGAGACCTACATGCAGACGTGCACATGCTCACATGCACAGAAACACACACACACACAGTCAGGCGTAATGAACAGATGATCTTGGCGCTGCAGATCACTATTGACCGCTTCCATTAGATACTCAGTGACCCCCTTCCTTCTCAGGCCACCTTCTGTCGAAGAACGCTAAACACCCTCATAATTCATCCAGAACCTTCCTTGTACAAAGACAGGGGGCATGCTTTATTTACACTAAAATTAGAGTGCTGAAGGCTACATTACCCTCACAAAGTCCGTTAGATCACTGTCAACCAGCAGCAGACCCTATTACAGATGCCCGTTATCTGGAACAGGATTAATAACAAATTAAATCAATAAATAATGCAAAGTAAAATTCAAATTTGAAAAATGGTCCTGATATGGTGATTCCAACAAACCAATCAATTTGGAGTGATGTGATTGCTTGGGAATCAAACCCTCCGCACTACTCCGGCCTGGATGGAGACACAAAAGCAAAGACAGGAAATGTCGCTCATGAAAATCCTGCGCTTCCCTGCAACCCTCCTCCTCGGAAGGAACGACAGGTGTGGTAGGCTGCCTATCCAGCATCTCACAGCTGTGGTGAGACTTCAACTGGAAGTTGATCAAGATCTGGTGGAGCATCTGCAGTCAGCACTAGCTTTGGTCTCGGCCAGGAGGTGACACAGGTGCCTGAGGCCCACAATTACTCAGCCTGCCTATGTGGATGACAGGATCTCGCCACTTTGGCAAAAGCCAAGTTGAGAAGGCTTCTGCTGCCAGATCCTTCCATCATCCCGCACTAGTGCTCTGAGCCTGACTCTCCATGCATCCTGGCAGATAAACAGAGCCACTGGTGCCAACCCACAGCCCTCCACTCTGCTCCTAGCCAGCCTGGCCTGACTCCAGGACACTAGTCCTTGCAGGTGGCAGGGTGGTTGTTGTTCAGATGATTAACTCACTTAATAACATGGATTAGAAGGAGAGGCTTGAAGAACAGGCCTTGGGTGACTGCAAGTCCCTGCGAGCCAGGCTGGGCCTATGGCCCGCCCAGACACTGTACCGATTTCAGGAGAGGCTGTTAATGGACACCAAGGCACTGCAAAGATAACAAGACCACAGACCCTTGTCTGTAATGCAGAATAGCTTCTGCCGCCGCCTTGGGTTATCTCAAGTACCAAGGAAGCTCCACCAACACAAAGCTTGCTCTAAAATGGAAACGTGTGTCTCATAGAGAATGGGTGAAAAGATCATTTCTCCATGGGGATGAAGTATCACTAATCTATCCTCTGCTCATGTGTCCAGTCTCATCCACCAAGGTGATCCAACAAGAGCAGATGATCCCTCAAAGCACCTTGCAGTCACGTCAGGGCCCAAGGCTGACTTCTCCAGGGGCCTCCAGACAGCCCCCTCTAAGATTATGATGCACAGAGTCTGCACAAAGCTCTCAGCTGCTCCTAGCACATGACTGAATCTGCACTTGACCCCCCCCCCCCGGTCCACTAATAATCCTTCCCTTCTAAATACTGTAAATACTATTGCACTTTGTGACAATGTCTGTGTGTGTGTTTTTTTTGTGTTTTTCCTCGGGGACAAAACATTTTTTGAATTGAATTGAAGAGAGAAGATAAAGTAATCTTTCTGTATCTTTATTTTTAGAAATTATATATTATTTCCAATTATGTTTTAATATTATGAAACAAAAAAAGAACGCTGGACCTAGGAAAAATTACAAAATGATAAGGAATGATTAATAAACCCCTCCCCCTCGAATCCTCTCAGGATGAATTGGTGATGCATAATGGGAAAGTCGAGAGACTTCTTCAGTGGTGAGACGGTAGAGGATCTCAGGTAGTCCAGGGATTCCCTAGAGGGCTTCTGCCAGGACATCTCCTTATTAAAGTACCCAGTATGTGTCTGGAGAATGGGAATGGAGGTGAGTTAGGACAGGAAACTGGTGTGGTGTGGAGTAGGGGTGGGGGTGGAGGGTCAGACCAAAGTGAGAGAAGGGGTGCCGAGAGCTGGGGACGAGGACAGATTTCAGGGCCATTTCCAAAGGTCTAATTAAAAAGTTATATAAGGCAAATGAGAACAAGACCCCAGCGGTGCTGCCCGTGATCTCTGCCGAACGCTGGACTAATGAAGTCGGCACTAGCACAGCGATTTGGCCCCATGGCCGCTGAAGTGTGTCTCCACTCTGGCCCACCCGCCCCCCAAATTGTGTCCTGGTCAGCTCCGGGGGCTCGTCGCAGTCCAAAGGGCAGCAGAGTGAAGCTGAACTCTTTCAAAGGGGACAGCTTGTGCTTCGTGCTGACTGTGGACCAAAACGCAAATCAAAAATCTGACAGGAGGACGGGGAATGAGCCCATGACCCCTCACTGTGCCCAGCGGGTCCAAGGAGAGCCAAAATGCAACTAATTGGAGATGCAGCACCATGCCGACTCCACTGTATCATTACCGAGCCTTAAAGCTGCTTAATTACCAAGAGAGACTGCAAGAGTTTGAGTGCATGTTTGTCTGGGAGCTGACAAACAAAGACAAGCAAAGATTAATGGAGAACATCTGTCAGATACCTAGAGCTTGATATAGCTTCCTGTCTGCAAACAAAATATGGGCACCCCCAGAAACACACACATTCATATACAAACACAGTGACATAAGAGTGAGTCCTGCTAAACCAATTTCTGCGGATCCTGGGATTCTGGGTCGTGAACGGTACACTTGGTACCTGCAGGGAAGGTCTAACAGTCACAGCTGTCGCTGGGCACACAGTCAAATGGCTGAGGGTGGGACGGCTCCTTCTGCTTAAGCAGGCTGCCAGGACAGTTCCTGTGAGTCAGTCTTAGGACACTTAGACCCATTGACATAAGCTTCTAAGCCCCTTTGTTAATCATCGTTTAAACAGAAGATCGTGCCATCGGTGTATAAAAAAAAAAAGTGTCCTGAGTCTCTCCTCCTTAGTAATCATAATGTGACAAGGACTGACAGCATTTTTCGGCAAAGAAAAATAATTATTTGAGTTAAAACAAAAGCATAATTGTGACACCGATGCTGCACTTGGATTCATGTAGCTTAGCCTCATTGCTCAAATCTACCACTGTGTGATTCTATCTATGGCCCCGGCGGATCGACGATTAAGCCTAATTTGTGAATCAGTGGAGGGCCAAGTATTCGAGAAAACAAACCATCCCCAAAACCACACAGGGAACTGGGCAGGATGGAGATGAAAGAGACGCCGACTCCTTTTCTGCTCCCTCTCAAGGGGCTAGGTAGGGAAGTTGCCCTCTGCGGGGTGCATGGCAGGTGATTCATCCCACCCCATTACCCCATCCGCTCTGAGTGGAGCAGTGCAGCTCTCACAACTAGCCGAGCCTCATCCACCCCAGAACACAGACTAATACCCCGCTTCCTTCTCACCAGGACTCTCCACCTCCGTCCTACTTCAAGGCGATGATGAGGGGAACGCCGCCAAGCTTACCTGCCCCAGTTTCTCCCACTGCCCTCTCCCGCCTCCCACGAATTTAAATTGGACCCCGAATCTCTCTTGGGTCGACACAAAATCACTCAGATTAAATGAACCCATCAGTCAAAGCGCAGCGTCCCATAGGTGCCAGAGGACATTTTTTGAGAAGATTTTATAAGGCCAGAAAAATCCAGAGCTGATTAGCAAAAAAAAAAAAAGGAAAATGAATCCCCAGGAAATGAGAGTTTTGGGAGAATTCCTGGAGAAAATACCAAATAAACTGAAGACTTATAGGGTTTGCAATGAGGAAAAATTTGTTAATCTGGTTAATCAGCCTGGCAGGTTCTTAGACCATGGGGGCGATTCCCTCCATCCATAAAATCAGACAGTTCAGTCTTGACACATGATTGCGAAGCATCTGATGGACGATATGGGGGCAGATTCTTATTGGGATAGATGTGGGAAGGAAAATATACAGTGGCAGTACCAACGATACTTTCGTGGGGGTGTTTAAGAAGTTGGCCCACCTCTTCTGAGAGATAATCCGCACGGTTTATCCCACGCTGTGCGAATATGCGTGTCCCAGCAATGTGCTCCAAGCAGATTCACGCTCTACGTTCCTTTCAGTAGAAGGATTTATGTGAAGTGACTTTGTTTCTTACACCACACTTTATTTACTCCTGTACATCTGCACTATTTTAGTGAAGGAATTTCATCTTAAGCACTTTGCTCAAGGGTACAATTTCAGATCTGATCCCCCGGATTTAAATAGAAAAAATTAGGTCACAAGTAGGTTCCTAAATGTTTATATCAATATACCTTGGAGGAGATGCAGAGACAAAAAGGTAGCAGCTATCTCTGTTTACCTAAGAGAAGTACTTTATGGAAACTGCACAAAGACCTCAGCTGGATCTCTGTGAGGAGAGGGAAAGGCTCAATCTATCTAAAGTCCTGGTGTCCCAGGTAACTTCCAAATGAGATTACGAGACGATATAGACAGTTCAACCTTCTGACCTCCACTAGTCACATACCTTCTGTCGAAAACCTCAATTATGGCAACATCCACCGGTGAGTCAGACAGCGGACGCAAACAATGAGGCACACAGAGTTTCCCGCAATGCATTCAGACAGTTGCTCTGAGCAGTAACATTTCCCCTTGAGCTTTGATACAGGAATCCAGAGAGCAAACCCTCATAATAAAAGACACAGCGGGTTCTAAGTCCCCCTCCTGTGCCGAACCGAGCCAAACCAGACAGAGCTGTCTGGCGGAACCAGTTTGCCTGTTAGTTCTGCGCTCTCAGTGGAACTCCGGGTCTCAGAACGTAAGGCAGGACGCTAATCCCGTTCCTTTTGATCCAACCTAAAACACAGCCTTATCTATTAACTCCGAGAAGTGGCTCAGAGCCTGCGTGAGTCACCCTCCCTCTATTCTTCTCAAAATTCAAAATTCATTCACACCAGGCTTTCAACAACAACAACAAAAAAACTATAATCAGTTCGACTACAGATTAAAAATAGCTGGTGTATAAAATGTGACTTTTAAATGCAAAAAAGTAACTCTTTCAGATCAAATTTTAATCAGAACCTCAGAATATGGAGGACAGGGATGCAGAAAGGCATACAAAAAGGCCAGCACAAGTAAAGAATTACTTAACATTATTTTTATTATTATTATTTTTATTATTATTATTATTATTATTATTATCATAGATGCTAACATGACCTGGTACCACCGGGGCCTTTTATGGGATGACACCCCTGCACACCTCTAGCAGCAAAAACAAAAGGAAGTGGCCACTGAGCACGGCTGTGTGAAGGTAGCACCCTGTGCTACAGACCTCACATGTCTCTGTAAATACCCATTTGCTGACCACACCCGCCACCATAAAACCTTCTTCCCGAGCCTGTTATTGGACTGTTCAGTCCTTTTTACATATGCTTTTATGGCGAAGATTGGTCTTATACACAGATTAAACACTCAATTTTATGCAGCATGAAGCAGGACAACATTTAGCCAGGAAATTGCAGCAGCCAATTATAACCAGCTGAAAGATGCGGGGAAAATAAATCATTAAAATAATAACAATGTGTCTGTCCCCTCTGCCACCACAGTGTCACACACAAACCAGCCTATGAGGAACCAGAAGGAGAACCTGGATGGGCAGGGGCGGGGGGGTATCTCCTGCTTCTGTGCTGAGGTCATACAGACACACTGACAGAAAATGGATTCATTAAATATGAATGAAACCTTCTGCGGGGGCCAAGAGGGAATGGCGCAGGGGGGGGGGAGGGCTGAAAAGTTGGCCTGAGCTCTCAAGACACATGGGGACTCAAGGACACACAGCCGCCCCCTCCCAGGGGAAGACGAGAAATCACTTATAGACTGAGGTTCACGTCACCTAATGCCCCAAACACCAGGTCGACACAACACTCAGTGCCTGAGAGACACAGCAGACACAGCCAGGTAAACACAGCAGACACAGCCAGGTAAACACAGCAGACACAGCCAGGTAAACACAGTAGACACACCCAGGTAAACACAGCAGACACACCCAGGTAAACACAGCAGACACACACAAGTAAACACAGCAGACGCACCCAGGTAAACACAGCAGACGCACCCAGGTAAACACAGCAGACACACACAAGTAAACACAGCAGACACACCCAGGTAAACACAGCAGACACACACTAGGTAAACAAAAACAGCAGACACACCCAAGTAAAGCATACACACACACAGGTAATCACAGCACACACAGCCAGGTAAACACAGCACGTACACATGCACACGCACACACACACACACACACACACACACACACACAGTATGAGGCATCAGGGCAGGGCTGCAGATGACGCAGCCCAGGTTCTTGCAGCTTCTCCTCACAGACTGGGTTACACTGAGGAAATTTTAGCAGTCACTCATCCTCTCAGCACAGCACTTTTCGTCTGGCCCGCATACTTTCCTGTGCCGGCAGGCTGTGCATTGTCCGGCCTGCTGCTCTGGGTTAAATATAGAGCCCCCAGGGCAAGATAATGGACTCCCAGCCCGACCTTATTAAACTCACATCAGATGGGACAGTGCCTCTCTCCCTCTCGTCTGCCCACCTCGGTTCTCAACCAACATAAAGACAGCACCTCCCTCAACAGAGCTGAGGACCGCATCCAACCCCTGCCAGCCCCCCCCATCTGTCAGTATCCTGCCCCTCCCCCCACCCACCCACAGATTCTCGACACCCCCGTTTATCCTACCCGACTACCAATAATTATTTTCACTATATGCGACCTGAACAAATTCTTTTAACAAAACATTTTTTAGCTCTTTGGTTCAGCAGGAGGGGGGAAATTATCAGACGGGAACATTAAGCAGAGTCATGCGATGGAGGCAGCAGGGAGTACTGGGGACTTTGGGAAAGGGGACTGGAGACAGGATTTACGTACTGGGGGCCAGGAATGAAAGCTACCATGAGGATCTGAGTCACTGACAGGCTACAACCACGGCCTACAAATAATACCCAGGTTGCCTCATAACTGTTCCCTTCTTGGCACTGTGAATTATGTCACCACCCAAGAACTTGAACCTATAAGCACTAGATATCAATCCCTGGAAGGTACCCACTAGCTTACACTAGCAAAACTGCACTGCAAGTCCACCTCCATCGGATTTACGGGCACCCAAGGATTGGGGGGTGGGGGGGCGGGGCAGGTTCGGTTCCTCAGCACTAGGCTGGAAGGCAGCAGATGCTGAAAGCATAGGAAGACTCTCGCTGAGCAGATAAGGAAGCACTACAGTATATCAGCAGGCTGAGTCGGAGGAGAAGCTGGGGATTAGCTTCCCTGTCCTAATCTGCAGAGAACATTCCAGCACTCTCGACGGACCAAACATTATCATCGTAATTAATTTTCAAAGCACTTTCCTCCAAAGCTGCTCTTATAAGCCGACACTTTCACCCAGATTATATCCCCGGATATTTAATTAAGCTGTTCTGGTTAAGCACCACGCTCGAGAGTACAACGGCAGATCCCTTGATGGGGGGGGGGGGGGGAGGGCTTTGGGTCACGAGTGGCTTTGGGTCAAACCCGGTTTTGCTCAGACCCGCCCTGTCAGAGACACCCTTCCAGACAGAGTGGGTGAGGAGGCATCTAATAAGCCATTCTTCACCGCCAGCCCCCATGCCCACCCTAGCAGAAGAGCACATGCCAGAAGGGCACCCGCAAGCACACTCAGGGGGCTCTTGCTTTCCCCCGAGCAATTAAGCTCTTCCCTCTGATCTTCCTTCTGATCTGTATAAAAACGCTTGCCGGAGTGCTAACCGGTTAGCCAACTTCCTTTAGGTACACTGCTAGTTACCAAGATAGCTCGATCAGTATTGTGCTCCACTTACTGCTAGCGGCATTGTTTACCCCCACTCAAACCCAGAACGTGTGTGGGGCCCCTGAGCTTTGGAGGCCCCCTGTTGGCCACAAATGGTCACTACAGTAGAGGGGGTGCGGGGCTCCAAAGTGTGGCCCCAATCACAACAAACCCACCCCTGGTTACTAACCATCAGGACCAGAAGTAAAGAAAAAATAGTATCCTACTCCTCTGAGAGACCGGTATTGAATGGTTAAGGCACTGCGGCACCGAGGCATGTGGCCCGATTCTCACCACGTCATTCTGCGCAGCATCACATGCAGGTTCTGAAGCCCGGCCGCTAACGAGAACCAGCTGAAAGCGGGCTGCGGTGAGGAGAACAGCCTGAAGAACCAGGAGAACGTTCAAAAGGCAGAGCTGGACCCCTCGGCATTTACTCAGCTGTACAAATACACAAAACCGCTGTGCTCACATGAAAGGCAGATTACACACACGAGAACCCATAACCAGCTCCAGTTACGGCACAGAACTCTGAAGCAGGGTCAGCAAGCCCAGGTTACTGGAGTTTGCTTACTTCATCTGCCTCTTGTTCCCCGTGTAGCTATAAGTTATTGCGTTCTGATTTGCTTCACACCCGAAGGACATAACCATTCGTCTAACACCTGCCCGATGTTCAACGTCATTGTGTATGGTGTGGTTCAAGCTGCCATCTCTACCAAAGATCACCTGATCGCCATGACATTCCACCAAGGCTCACAGACTATGAACCCATAAAAACTGCGACTCCTCCTTCCGGGGGGGGGCAACTTTCATATATTTTCACTGGTCGTCCAGCTCAGCCAATCAGCTGAAATCTGTGAAGGGTTCAGTTGCATTCCAGCTCAGATCTTCCTTCGGTGGAAGGCATCGCACACGCGGAAGCCCTCAAAGGGGTGGCCTGGTGTCACGTCACCCCGTACCCAGTGTCTCGGTGTGAATAGGCTGACAGTGTCATCTTCCCTCCTACTCCATGCCTTCCTTAGTGCCATCATCCCTTCAACTCTGCAACAACTGCCGAGACCTCCCCTCTTTCTCTG
>JABFEB020000040.1:5840988-5852489 GCA_019775895.2 Stomatorhinus ivindoensis
GAAGCAGACCCCCCCCCCGCCACTATTTCACCTGAGAAGAAAAAAAAATCACTTAGCGCACAGTTTCCTCTGACAGCTGTAGCTCATTCAGAAGCTAATCTACGGCGCTAATCTGGCTCTGGAAAGAGCTCGGCGTAATCGCTTACATCTCCCCGGGGGAACCGGCGTCTATCGATCCTCCGCCTGCAGTGTTTGCGCCGCAATTCTCCTAAGTGACGCGTTATCATCACGATCTGCGACCCGCGCAAATCTGCTCCGCGCGCCGGCAAACGTACGCGCCTCCCGCGCTTCCCGCGCCCTGCCGCACGTTAACCTGCAAACAAAAAGAACCGTTAACGCCGGAGCGGCGGGACCGCGGCAAAGCGTGAACCAGCTACTTTTTAAAACTCTGAAGTGCACCGTTTCAGGGAAAATGAAATTAAACATTATGCCTACCCTATAAACTAATTGTAAAAGTGTGCAGTAAAGTTAAATGAACAATGTCATCACTTGTAGCTTTTTTTCCCTTCAATTTTGCTTTAATCGCAGAACATAAAAGACGTTTTATAACGCTTGCTAAATTAATCGATTAAACTCCTCGCCCGCAGTGCTTCAGTCTTTGCTCGTTATTTCTGACTCCTGAGTCTTTACGTGAGGCATTCACAGCCCGAACACTGGGGGGTGCGGCGTCGCCGCGAGTCCTTCCCGGCAGCCCGCAGCTGGTTTAGTTCGTTAGCGCTTCCTCACTCCCGAAGCGTGACCCCCGCAGCTCGCCCTGGGCCCCGTCCCGGGTGAGGCAGCCCCCACCTAAATGTCGCTGGGCGCCGCCGGTCTCGAACTGACGGCTCGCTGACAGATGAAATGGAACCCGCGGGGGGGCGTGCGTGGCGCGAGAGTCTCGCAGAACAGACGTCACGGACCGCCACACTGGCACCCCCCTCCCGCAAAAAGATCACTCCTCTCAGTCCATCATATTCGCACGATAATAAGGTGGGTCTCTGGTTTCCCAGCAGACCGGTACCCCAAGTTCCTACAAGTTTGCGCCGTGAGGTCATGTGATGCGCGATCCCGATGCTGTCTCACCGATACCTGACTACAAGCCTTCCAGGCCAGTACTTAACCCAGCTGCTGCTGCTGAATAAATTCTGCTTTTCTGTGGAAAAGACCTCCATACGACTTAGATGAGGCAAACAGTGTCACCTCCCCCAGTCTCAGAGGGGAGCGGGCACACGACTCTCCCTCCCCTTCCCTGGTGCTTTAAAATGTCACCCTTCGTCAGGGCCCGCCGCTGTCTGTCACAGCTACATTCATCTCCTCCAAAATAGAAGCGGAGAGAGAGAGAGAGGGATGAAAGGATCACCCTGCTGAACATCATCTGCAGGGAGTGTTAAGACCTCAACACATGTTGGCCTACTGGTGTCTCAATTTCTCCTGTCAAAATGCAATAAATACCTCATCTAAAGCGAGGATCTACTGCTTTGTTACAGTGCACGTTATGCGCTTAGACTCCATTCCTGCTGCCTGGGAGAGTCATACAACTCCAGCAGCTGGAAGACTGGACATTTTCAGGAATGTAGCTACTGCTGTGAGAGCAAACCTACTCAGGATGTCGGGGTGGGGGTCGAAGGTCTTCATACAGCTGGGGTGGGGTTCTGTGGGGTGGGTAAGTATGTTATCCAGGAGGCTGTCAAGCCCTAATTGATTTACTCCTGGAATGGTGTGTGGTAACATCTCATAAAGCATGGCGATCCATTTCACCTCTCCGTGAACTGGGAACAAAAGTGCGAAGACACACACGGCGCATCGCTGCATTTTTCGCCGCCACCTGTGGGGCTTCAGCGGCTGCCGTCCGGTTCTACCTGGCGGGCCGGTAATTAGACAGGTGGGCAGCGGAGAGAGGCAGCGGGGGACTCACCCCGCGACACGCTCGCCTCTCCGTCCAGTGAGCGTGCCAGCTGACAAAGGCGCTTGCCATCCTCTCAGTTTACCCTATGCTCCCCAGCTGCCCTACACGCCCCACCTTCCTGGAGGGCATCGTCGGCGATGAACCGCAGAATGGCATGCTCTGATTGGTCAGGAATATCTAAGTTGGGCGTGCCAGACGAGCGTCCGCAGCCGGTCCCATGGGGGAGGGGGCTCGTTTGCAGCGTTACTATGTAGTGCTCTCTCATCGCGCTGTCGGGGCCAGAGTATCACGCTTTCCGCAATGCCGTCGTTTCCCTAGTAACACGGAGACCGTCTCATGCTCTTTCTCTCTCTCTCCCTGTTCGCCCTCTCCTCCATGTCACACCCTTATCCGTGATTCACTGTGTGACGGACGCCGGCCCTGTGGGATGGGGAGCTCCATGGTCAAAGCCCAGAGCTGCTAAATAAGCTCACAGGTATGCATATCCACCCCCCCACGCATACACACACGCTGCAGTGGGAGGTCTCAGAAACATGCAGAATTTATTTAAAGACCACAGCTTCCCAATACAAACTCCCTCTTGCTTCTCTCTCATAACTAGGTTGTTACTCTCTGAAAGAATTCCTCTTTCTTCCATCAAGGGGTTAGTGTTGCTAGATCAGAGAGTCAAGGACAGGAGTGGGGAAGCTATTCAGGCCAAAAGGCACCTTCTGACCCGCAAACAGAGCCACGTTTTTGGGCAATGTAAACTCTGTGGGACATCTCCTTGTGTCCAACACTGATACTGACAGAGGCCTACATTAATCATCCGCATAGAAATTGCTTCCACTCCATCCTATTCTTATACTCCTAACAACAAAGGACTGGAAGTTTTTAGCTGACCTGGGCAGGTGAAATCAGGCCTGGGGGGAGCTGTTAAGGTCAGCTACAAGCTGCCCTATCCCATAGAAAAGTGTTTCCCAGTCGTGTCCTCAGGGATCTGTAGGCAGTCCAGGTTTTTGCTCCCTCCCAGCTCCCGGTAGGGAGCAAAAATGTGGACTGTCTGTGGGTCTCTGAGGACACGACTGGGAAACACTTTCCTATTCACTGCCACAGACGGCGAAGCCAAGAGCTTTAGGCACTTCAAAGTTAATTTATTAAATGAGTCTCTGACAACTAATTATGGTGTCAGATGCGTAGACCAACAGAGCCAGTGATCATGCTCAGACAGACAGTGGAATGACCCCTCAGGGGGGCCCCGTGTCACAGGGCCCGCACACGTGCCTCGCCATTGTTTGTTTGGGGTGGGGAAACGTGTCAGACGTTCCAGGAAGGAGGCCGAGGAGCAGAGTAGCTGTGCCGGCGTCTCTGGCAGCCACGCGCTCAGCATGCGCTCCCGGAAACCGCGGCGAGATCGATGCTACGCAGGTAGGACGCCCATTCTGGAGGTGGCCTGCATGACTTCCGGCTATCGATCGTGGTGGAGGGAGAGGGAGTCGACTTTAAGCTGTGAGACAGCAAGTGGAAGGGGTCCCTTTTATATTTCATACGTCTCCTTTTGTGAGTCAAAATCTCCAGGCAACAGAGACGCAGAGTGAAGTGTTCCATGCACCCCCAACCCCCGCCCCATGAGGGTTTTATTTATGGCCCGAAACAGGGAATGGAGAAGCAAAAAGTATCCACTCATATCCATGGAGAGGACAGGACACACAAAGGAGTCAGGGGGGTTTAACAGGGGTGAACTCAGTTAGAGCTGTTATGCAGGGCAGAGAAGAGCAAGAGTGGACCCCCCCCCCCCATGCTCTTGTCATTCAAAATGCACCACAGGAAGAGCCGCCCATAACGACATCAGTGGTCACCCCCCAGAGCCAGCGCCGATTCTGGGACAGGGATTGCATGCCACTGTTTTGGCTTTTGATGCCAGCTCCGTGCCCTAAATGAGAGTCCCGACCGCATTGCCCTACCGAGCATCCAATTCCCAGCCCACAAGGAAGAGCTGGCAATGATGGGACAGGGGACTCCATTAGCGTCCCTCCCACTGGCTAAGTCATCAATTATACCCCTTCAACGATGACGATTACCATAAAGCAGAATCACATTAAGAGTAATAATCGGCACATGCCGCTTTATCGGAATGGAAGGAGAACAGGATTAAGCGGGCCCGGAGTGTGTCCATCCGCCATCACGCCCGGCGTGTTTCATCCCAGTCACGTCTGCCGGATGACACGCGCCGCGGCGAATCGGGACACGGGGGCATCCCGGGGCCCATCTCGCACCCTGCCTTCACACGCCCCAGAGCGGCCAGCAGATTACATATGGGCCACTCTGGCTGACTTTGACAAATCACCCCTCCAGAACAGATGCAACACTTTTCTGCCCACACAGACAAAAACGAAGGAGGGAGAGGTACGGCTAAAATAAAACCTGATGTATCAAGTCAGCAGCGTGACAAATCAATTTGCTTCTCCTTTAAAGACACCTTTAGCTGCTTAGCATATAGGCCACGTCGGGATGAAAGGGGAGGGAGTGTGACACCGAACGCCTGCCACACGGAGGGAGGACGTGTACCTAACGGCATGGCTTCTCCAGGTGGTCGCTGAGTCACATGGGCGCGGCCATGGAACTAAGGGACGCGTCACCCTGAGGCCCAAGGCCATCGGAAGGCTGCTTGTGACAGTGTAATGTGAACTCAGCCTCGTTTACTAGCCGGGAAACACACCGAAATGCCTTCGCCCACAGATGTGGCATTTTAGCTAATAAACTCGGCTCCATTTTCCCTAAACTGTGTGGAGATCACAGGTGACATATCACCCAGGCCCGATTCAGCACCTGACTTTCACTGGTGTGCTGTCTCCATGGCACTCACATTCCCAGGGTTCTGTGTGGTCCTCGTATCCTGTGTTATTGTCTGCACAGTGCTCATATCCTGCATTACGGTCTGCGCAGTACTCACATTCTGTGTTGTGATCTGTGCAGTACTCACATCGTGTGTTGAGACCTGCACAGTACTCATGTCCTGTATTGCAGTCTGTGCAGTATTCACATCCCTTGTTATGGTCTGTGCAGTGCCCACATCCTATGTCATAGTCTACACAATACTCACATCCTGCATTATGTTGTGTGCTGAACTCACATCATGCTCTATGATCTGCACAGTACTCACATCCTGTGTTATAGTCTGTGCAGTACTGGCGTCTCGTGTTACCATCTTTGAGCTACTCACATTCTGCATTACAGTCTGCGAAATACTGTGCACCCAGTGTCCTTCAGTTCCCTTCCACCCACAGAGGAAAATTTCATGCCAGTTATTTGCCAAAAGCATGCAAACGACTGGATCACTTTACACGGCAATAAAGACGCATTCCGGATGGTTCAGGTGGGGTATTAAGCGTAGAAAGCAGCAGGACAGCAGGGGCACAGAAGCGGATCTGCTTATGAAGGTGGTTTTCATGTACGAGGGACTCCCCCAAGCCGGCTGTCTCAAAACCTCCCCGCCCTCCTTGTAGGGGAAGGGGAATTGATAATACCAGACTAAATCATTTCCCCCCCTGGGACCAACAAAGTATACCATACAATACCATAGCTCGAGAACCCAAGATGCTTCTGTAAAAAAAACTATGCTCTATAAAAAGCTAATAAATTTGTAAGCCCTCCTGCAAAAAAAAAAATGTTGTTTGTCAGGAAAATAAAAGAAATCAAATAAAGAGGAGAGATTGGGCTGAGAAGCCCAGGAGGACACATGAAAGTATCCTGTCAGGAGGTTATATGAGTTATTCTCTGGCAGCGCAGGGCCTGTTTAGTGTGACGCACCGACAGGAGAGCGCTGTCGGCGGACATCTTTGATCAGCTCACGGCGTCTCCTATTAAAGACAGCGTAGGCCGAGTAGAGTCACGCTCCGCTCCTGGTCTCCCTACTGACGCCCGGGAGCAGCAAACAGAACAGGACAGCACCGCCTTCACGGAGCGGTCGACAGTGTCTCCCCATCATTAAGCAGCGGGACATTACAACTATCTGCCAAACGACATCCAATAGCTAGAATATGGCCGGTGCTTTGGGGATAGTCAATATTAAGCTCATGTCGTCCATGAATGATTTGCTCATTATGAAATAATCTTGAAAGAAATTATATCAGTTTTTTGCGCTGATTTGTTCAGTTCATTCACCGAGAGTGTTATAATCCAGGAATGAGGTCGGTGAACCACACAGTGCAACTGGAGACAGACACAGCCTTTTTTCATTAACAAGGAATGATTGACGGAGAATTTTTCAAGGGGAGTCCTCCCCCACCTGGCTAAATGTAATTAAAGGCGGTTATTAGAGAATAAATCAGTGAAGGTGAATTTGAGCAAACTAAAAAGAAACAAATCGAATTGTGATTTCCATCACTAGTCAACATGAATCCTAATTTACAATTCTTCATTGGTTCTCTGGGCACATTAAAGCTGAAGACAGCTGAAGAACCTTCACCATGGTGTCCTGCCCATCTTAAGACCCGCCCCCCCCCCAGGTCCTACCCACCATCACTGGATTTGTCCCCGATCACCACCGACGCCACAATCTGACCACTCGTGCTGACTCGGCTCAAGTAACCATGGTACTAAAAAAGGTACCAAACCAAGATCGACAGATGGTACTTCAAAGAGGCCCACTCCCTGGGTTCTAGCCGTCAACGCGAGCTGTTTACCTGACACAATGGAACGATCAAAATGAGAAACGGCCGACAGGAGCATTTAACACCTCGACGCACCTCTGTAGAAAAAAATGAGAAGGCTGAAGGGGTGACTCCCAGAGCCAGAGGAAGACGCTGAAGCACATGAGGTATTAAATATTAACAGGCAAATATTCAGCCGCCCTTCTGCTCTTTCCATTAAGGCCCCACACTTCTGGAGGTGATAATGGAGCTGGACGTGGCGGCATGAGCATAAGGATCCTCATGGGGGTGTGAGCGTGCTTCTGTGGGGTAAGGTCAAAAAGAGACCGTAATGAGCCTCTGCCAGCTCAGATCCTACACACCATGGACCGCCCCCACGCTCCACGGCACGGGGGCGGAATCAATATGGAGACACACTTCTGTCAGCCGGCAGTCCATGTTCTCCGGTGATGCTGTCTTCATTTATCGCCGTCAACGGGTCCTGACAGAACCACCACTCAATCTCTTAGGCGCCCTTTGGCGGCCCGTAAAAAAGCCTGCGCTCAAAATCTTTTCTCAACACGACACCTAAAACATTTTTCTATATTTCTCTCCAAATTTCCTAACAATCTTAACAGCGATGAGGGTTTAAAGGCTACCAACAAGGACAGAAAGTAAATGTTACGGGTGCAATTACTTAAAAAAATTACCCCAGGGGCACTATTTCTACTGCCTTCCCACCCTCTGGTTGTTCAGAAAAAAATGAAAATATCATCACAAAATAAGATTGGGGAGGAAATGGGGTGCAGAGTGATGATTGTGAGAGAGACCTGCATTGGTACTGATCCAGCCAAAAGGGGCTCAGGAACACACAGAAAATGGCTCTGGGTTTGAATCCCAGTAGGGTGTGCATGTGTTCTTTGTGGGAGTATTACTTACACAAAAATGTTCTGAGAGCAGAAGGATAAATGATTGGTTCAGGGAGATAACCAATCAGATTGTAGAGGAGGTAGGTCCTGGCAAGACGTCATATTGGTTGGTCCCACCTCTAGTTGCTTGGACCCACTTCCTCTACAATGTGATTGGTTATCTCCCTGAACCAATCATTTATCCTACTGCCCTCAGAACATTTTTGCACAAGTAAAACTCCCATGAGCGCCAATTTTACCCCTGCACATGTAACTTAATTCAAAATACCCTGTCAACAGGCTTACAAAAAGGCTTTTGGCTTTTAGACAGGACTAGGTAAACTGAATAATTTACATTTTATTCACTCGACTGGTTTGTCTCTGAGGCTCCTGTCAAATCGTGCAAACAGGGGTAACGGGATGAACAATAGTTGTTGACATCGGCGTGTGAAGAACCATCTGAGAGGGGAGCCGCTTGTTTAGTCTGGGAAGTCAAAATTCAGCCTCTATTCTCTGACAGGCTGGAAGAAACGTTTTTAGGTCACGTTCATTACGGAGAGTTTTCAAAGGTGGCTTTCTCCGGTAGGTCTTCCACACACTGAATGCTCATCTTCCAGGTGCATGGAGACCTTGACGGAAGCATGTGAGGAGAGAAGGACACGATCAAGGCACCCTGATCTAAGTCACACGCCGATGTCCGCGGCATAGCCCTCGGTGGGTGTGGCGTAACACGGGGGCATGCGGTTGGAGCGAAGAGATCGACTGCAGTGTGGAAAGGTTACTGAAGGGTTAGATATAAAAAGTTGTGCAGTCTCAGAGGCCCTGGCTCGGAGAGTTCACGCCATCTTAACCGGGATAAGTACCTCTCCCACTCTGTCACCCCTCAGAATAAAATCCATTATTCACACACTGGGTACGTGAGACACGGTACTACATTTTACTCCAACGGATCAACCTCCTTTTGTGTTCAGGCAACTCCATGGAGGTTCGAGAATCAGTCTAGATGGGAATTCTGGAAAAGTTTACCTCTAAGCAGCAAGAATTCCTCGTTTCACACTGTAGCCATCACGGGATTAACATCCTGTCCTCTCCTGGTAAGTGCAAGCATTTTTTTATGCATGCAGTCTGTTTGTGGCACAGGTCACGTAACAACAAGATGAATAACGTCGCTGTCGCTATATGACATTTGCAGACTCATTCTTTTTAAACATCGTCACCTTGCATCTGAAACACAAGAAGCCGCAGGCACACTGATTTTCACAGTTATAGGACAAACAAATGATTACTGACAAAAAGGTCAAAAGAAATGATTCCCCTGACTGTTTAATAATGAAGTCTGGGGGGGGGGGGGGGTTAGGTTACTTTACAGCGTGTGGGTGTGTGTCAAGGTATCCATGTGCCCCTGGGGACACCACCTCTATCCTGTAGTCATGACACCTATTTGGAGGGTGGGAGACAAGGAATGGGAAGAAGGTGAAAATCCTTCATTCCTGACGATCCCCAGATATCCTGTGAGCTGCTTTCTATTTCCCTGGTCAGCTCTGGACCCCCCGCCCAGGGGCAGGCAAAATATCACCCACTGTCATCGTTCCCCCGAGCCATTCAGGGACTTTGAGAAAGCACATCACAGCTGGACTGCTCCTGTCCCGGGTACGTGCGTCAGAAAATCCAAACCCGTATCTCTCCGTACTTCCTCCGGTGGGGCAATTAAGCAGGGAATCCTGGCCTGCTGGGTTCTGCTTTGTCAAGCTGTGAGCTTCCTTCTCGAGCGGGACTGGGGGAAATGATGCAACGTAACAGCAAATCGATCGGCGCTTTAAGAGGCAGGCAAACATCCCGGCATCAAAACCAGCTCCGGCGATGTTGCCTTCGTTCCGCTGGACACATCTCCTTCCTTCCTGCCCGGTCTCCCTGCCATTTCATTTTGTTTTGCTTTGTTCTTCTGTAGAAGATAATTCTCACTACACCCCATGCCAGACTACAGCCCCAGGTGAAACAGGGCACCCTTAACCAAGGCAGATATTGGGACCCAGATATTAAGAACAATGGCTCACTGGGAAAGTCAAAACGCAAGGGCTGCAATGCACACTGTGCTGGTTAAAGAACGCAAACACATGACGCTCTGCAGTTGAGGAGGTCTGTCACACAGCCTGAAGGGGGTAAAACCAACAGCCACAGGAATGCTGAGTTGCCCCCTCCCCATCATCCTCTTTCCAATACAGAATTCCAGTGACGATAAAGACCACATCCAATATGAACTTGAAAGAGACAAAATATTTTGAAGACCCTTCCCTCCTCCTCCACTTGCACGATGCTGACAGAACTCCACGAGTCCCTCTGTGGGGGTCAGCAAAAGTTCAGGTAAGCAAAAATAAAGACGGGAATGAGGAGGCAGAGGGTTTAAAGATGCTGTCTGGCAGTTCGCACTGTAGGCCTCGTTGTTCGTGCTGCGGGGCACGGAGGCAGCCGCTTTGTACGCCAAATGCCGTCCCTCAAAGCCTGCGCGAGGCTCCACGGTGCGCGGGTCACCAGCTCTCACCGTCATTAAAAGCTGTTTACGTTCAAATTTCCTGCCATTCACAGATGCATCATGGTAACTGCTGGAAACACCGTCAACAAGTTTGACAGGGTATCGGATTCGGAACAGCGGGAACTCACCCGAATGCGGCGTTCAAAAGCCTAAAGTCTTAGCTAATGGGGGTGTTAGCTGGAATGGTGTGGGATCAGCCCTGAACTGGGCATGTTCCGGGCAGAACTATGCGGAACCAGCACCAACTGGACTAAGAAAATGGTGAAGTGCCATAAGAGTTCTGCTAACCCAAACATGAAAAACAAATGAATAAGACTCATACGCAGGAATAAGAGAATAAGTGCCCAGTCCTCTCTAAAACAACTGGGCTCCCGGCGGGGGGGGGGGGATGGGCTCTTATAGCTCATCAGTAGCTTGTTCCTTCACTTGGTGTTCTGTGCCCCTAACCCCCTGCCCCCCCGCTCAATTTCCCTTCCTCTAGCTGTACAGCACTCCCACCCCACCCTCATGGAAATGGATGGAGGGGGTGCCTGGGCAGGTATTTTTGAGTCACTGTGGACTTGAGAAAGAGACACCCAGAATCCCCTTCTATGCCACACTCGTGCCACCCAAGGTAGGAATTGTGGGAGGGTTCCTGACAGTAGCTGCCATTACTGCAGCCCCCCCCAGGGGCAAACTCCTTAGAACCTCTAACCTATAACACATCTAACCAGAAATGCTTTATTGTTCACTACAGCAAACCAACACAAACCCAGTTACAGTCAGCAAACCAGTGCCATACGCCGTCCTCTTCGTCCTTGCCGACACGTGACCCTTTCCCACTTTTGATTAATTGGCCCCGCTGGCGATCCTCCTGCCCCAAGGCACACGCTCAATCCCAGCTGCGAGGGCATGAGGGGCGGGGCTGACTCTGGTGAGCGCGCCGGGGTGCCCCCTGTTGGCTAATTTCGGTACGGGGCCATAACACGCAGGCAATAATTCACACAGCGGAGCCAACCTTATCATTAGCCAATGAGGTGTTCAGAATCGGTGAGTGACAGGAGAGGGGACACTTCAGGGGCCAATCAGCTTTCACCTGGACACAACGCCCCTGTAGCCCCACCCCTGCGTACACCCCTGGCCTCAGCCCTCCATGTAGGTGTAGGGTGTCAACTGCACTATGGCCCCACCTTCTTCTGCCTGCAGCCCCGGCCATCCGACCCACAGCTGTGGCGGGGGGGTACCCGATCAGCCCCAGCACCTCTCACACATGCAGGGGCAAAGCTCTACCTTTCAGGGATTTTCTCATGCTGTGAGAAAAGATTAAATTACCAGGGATCTTCCCCGCTTTCCCTGGCCCAGAATACCCTGCTCTTCCCCTATCTTCTGAGGCTCTTCCGGGTGCTGGTGCTGAACTTATTACATATGCGGCCCCTCCTCCAAATAAAATGAAATGACCCCCCACTGTGCGGGAACAGTTTTGGGGTGATTTTCTATTGGTCACCCGAGGCTCCGTGCCACAATCCAGTGTGGCTGTTGTGCCCACTGCTGGGAGAATGACACCCCGGGGGGGGGGGGGGGGGGGGGGG
>JABFEB020000040.1:5869365-5880093 GCA_019775895.2 Stomatorhinus ivindoensis
GCTTCACCCCCCCCCCCCCCCCCCCCCCCCCAAAGCAGAGAGGCTGAGGTGCTTGCTGGTGCATTTTTTTATCTCGGAGGGCAGGGAGGGGGTAGGTAAGTTTAAGGGCGGGTGGGAGCCATTATTTCTCTTTTCCTGCTCCACCATCAAAGAAAATGTCATTAACTGGAAGAACTCCATGTATTTTTTTAGCAGTGACAAGCAGGGACTGGACCTTGACTAAACTGTCCCGCTCATTCATTAAGAGATAAAAATAGAGTGAAGTTAACGGGGGGGATTCCGGTGATTTCTCTGCACCCTGTGTCTTAGCGTGTGTGTGCCTGAGGCTTTCAGAGTGACCTGTGTGATGTCACCCAGCCCCCATGCGTTTGAGGATGACCCCACAATGTCCCCATTGTGCAGGCAAGTCGGGGGGGGCACAGGTACAGAAGCCCCATTTGCTATAATGTTCTGACGTGTTAAAACGGTGTTCTGCTCCAGTGTGTACATTTAGCAGCCACACTGAGTAAGCATAATGAAGGAGAGATTGGAGGAGTGTGTGTCTGTGCGTGTGTGTCTGCATGTGAGTCTGTGCGTGTGTGTCTGTGCGTGCGTGTGAGTCTGTGCATGTGTGTCAGTGTGTGTGAGTCTGCGTGCGTCTGTGCGTGTGTGTGCGTGTGTCTGCGCGTGTGAGTGTGCATATGTGTTTGCCTATGCATGTGTGTGTCTGCATATGTGTTTGTCTATGCATGTGTGTGCATGTGCGTGTGTGCATATGCGTGTGTACATGTGTGTGTGTATGCGTGCGTGTATATGCGTGTGTGTATGTGTGTGTACATATGCATGTGTGTATATGCGTGTGTGTATTTGTGTGTACATATGCATGTGTGTATATGCGTGTGTGTAAATGTGTGTGTGTATTTGTGTGTACATATGCATGTGTGTATATGCGTGCGTGTATATGCGTGTGTATTTGTGTGTACATATGCATGTGTGTATATGCGTGCGTGTATATGCGTGTGTGTATGTGTGTGTACATATGCATGTGTGTATATGCGTGTGTGTACATATGCATGTGTGTGTATATGCGTGTGTGTATGTGTGTGTACATATGCATGTGTGTGTATATGCGTGTGTGTATGTGTGTGTACATATGCATGTGTGTGTGTGTGTGTGCATACATGTGCATCTCCCCAGCACCACCATCAGCTTCCCCCCCTCCCGAAAGGATACGCTCACCCATCCTCACACGATCACAGCAAGTCACAGGGCTATGCGAGGGTGTGCAGGGTGCCTTGGGGGAGGGGGCACCGCGTACCTACGCCCAGCCCCAGGGAGCATGAATGTCAGGTTTAGCGTGGTGGAGGGCATCCGTCGCAGACAATAAACACGCTGCAGGCAAAAGCCAGCCACCGCTCTGACGCTGGTCACACCTCGCACTCCCACCCTTTGCCTCTGGGGGGCGCCCATCTGCCCACACTCTCCTTCCCCTGAGGGACCCTGCGAATGTGCCGACATGGCTGACCGTGGACCCGGTGCCGTCTGAAGTTCAGCAGGTTAAAAACACACCTCCCCCCCTCCACCCCCCACCCCTGGGCTAGTTCACCAGTGTGGCCCGCTGGGCCTCCAGACGGCAGAAGCCCCCGCCGCAGTGAATTCTGGGCCGGCGTTGGCTTCTTTCCTGTGGCCCCGAGCCAGTCTCTTCCCACTCTCTGCTGGGAGGTGCTACAGGACTCGACCATGCTGCCAAACGGACAGCGGGGGGGGAGGGGGTTGGGGGGGTGCGCAGCAAATGTCCTCTACCATTTTGGTGTGACTGTACCACAGACAGACTCCAGCCCAGATGAAAGAGGAGGATGGCTGGGCACGGATGCCTTACTACTGAAACGCAAAGGATGGGCGCTTAAAGGGACCGAGGATGGACCACAAATCAACCATATGGAACCCAGGAGGCAACATCGCCCAGGGCCGCAGAGTCCAAATCCCAAGGTCAAGTGTGAGAGCGGGCCGTGCAGACGGGCATGGCCCCAGCAACCATGAGCCAGTGGGACGAGATGAGGGCATCGTGGTGTCACCGCGGCGAGCACAAGGCCAGTCCCCCCTACCCGAGTATCACCAGAATGTTCTCTGCCGCTCATGTACATAAATGTAAAGATGGTATCTACACTGTACTACCAGGGACACCGTTCCACCCCACCCACCCCTCCACAGCTCTGTGCAAAGACGGCTTTCTTTGTTCTGATTCAAACTGGTTTTCCATGGCATCCCTCTCATAGAAAGGTTTAAGTTACCCTGGGATACTGTGTGAGGAGGAGGAGGAGGAGGAGGCAGATGGAGAAGGGAAGAGGAAGGTCAGGAAGCAGGCGGGGAGAGGCTGCGATGCTCCGGGCCCGAGACACGTAGCGGACCGTTCGATCACACTGCAACGATGGCTCTGCGCTTTAACTCAGAGACTTAATTAAACAGAATAAATATCTGTAAACACGATTGGTGGGATGGGGGGAGAGAATGAGGCTTAGAGAAGAGAGACAGTGAAGGGAGAGAGAAAGAAGAGAAGGAAAGACAGAGGGAGAGAGAGAAGGAGAGAGAGGAGGGAAGGATGAGAGAGAGGGGAGCGAGAGAGAATGGAAGGAAAAAGTAAATAGAAATAGGAGAGAATGAACAGAGGGAAAGAAAGGCAAAAAGGGAGAGAGAGAAAGAGAGAGAGAATGAGAGGGAGGGAGAAAGATGGGAGGGGGAGACGTGAGCTTGGGAATGAGGGCAGGAAACAAGACAATGAACGATGTCTGATTAAGCAGAGAAAGGGGAAGAGCAGCCTGCCTGAGCGGCCAGGAAGCTTCAGCACCTGAGTGACATTTTACCTTGAGCTCGCTCACCCCTGATCGATGTCCTATAGCACGCATCTCTATAGCACCTGCACCTCAGACTAATTAACAAAAGCCATGGGCGGCATTCCTGGGCAAATCGACATCTTAATGGACGTGAGATGACCCGCTGTAAATTCATCTGCAAGCAGCCCGGATCTTGGTCGGGCCCCACAGTGGAATCTCGTCTGCCGTTGCGTCTCGCGGCGACATCTTCCCACTTCTGCGGTTGACGTGTACAGTTGCACACAGAGTTCTGCCTTGACTGACCCCCCCCATCCCCAAGCTGCACGCCGATGCCTTTAGTTTTGCTCAAACCCCCCCCCCCCCCCCCCTCGGCTGTCTCCGCCAGGAAGTCGACACACTGCCACCATGCAAACAAACACGGCGTAGAAAGTAGCCCTAGGACGACCTTGGATGTTTGTGGGTAAAGGGCTCTGCTCAGAGAGTTCGGCCAGCAGGGTGCGATGCCAGCGGCCACTCTGAGCCCAGACACAGCCAGTGACCACGCCTGGTTCGGCCACAGTCCACCCCTGCCTGCCCGGCGTCACGTGATCTATGTATCTGGGTGTCCACCAATGACACAAATCGCACAGGAGTATCATCCAGCAAACAGTAGATAAAAATCAACACCTTTACAGGCCTGCCAACTTCAGACGCCCTCGAACAGACAAAAGGGTTGTTAAGATAAAATAAAGCATTTTTCATGCTCAGACACTACTTCTTTTCACACATTGGATTCCAGATATCTGGGTATATTTATATTCCATAACAAGCACAGACACTGTTCAATAATAAGGGTACAGAAGGAATATGTTCTGTGGAGACAAGCCAGCTTCATCAAAGTCCCCGATGTATGGAAAGGCTACGGAAATGGAGGTCGGGAGACAGCCATGTTAAAGAGCAGTTGGTTTTGAGGGCAGCCGGACCAGGTGACCAGCAAGGCAGGTGCTGGCCGCAGTGCATTTATAGGTGCCGCACTGGCAGCGGGAGAGCTGGACCCCGCCAACCACCTGCCTACTGAGGGACATGCTACCGTCAGCGGACGTCCAGAGAGCGGGGCCTCAAAGCGCACCGTTTGTTTGTCACACGATCGCTTGTTATTGAAAGAGGGATTAGCTAATGGCTTTTTAATAGGCTGAGGGGCTCGGCGCTGTCTCTCTCTCCCCAGCTCCACTGACAGCACCGGCAGAGGACGGATACACGGGCATGTCCCGAGCGCGGCAGTCTGAAATGCAAGGGGGCGGAAGATTTCAATGGGGCCCTGTGGATTTGTAAGGAAATCACCCAGCAATCCTCATCTTTACGCTTAAATCGGGAGAAATTCCTCAGTCCCCGTCGCAACACGTCTCTTTAGCTCGGTCTTAATCTCTCTCACACAAACACACACACACACACCAAAGTAGCACATCATGCACACCAAAGTGGTCATGCACACACGCTTATAAACACTCCGGCTCTGCGTTTCATATCCATCTCGATAAGTCGTGCCAAATCCTCGCAAAGAACATCTTCCGTAAGCCTCAGTGTGGAAGAAGTCACACAGCCCTGAGCATTTGGTGAAATAGTAATTATGATTATTATCACGGTTATTACTAATACTGCAGGAGAAACAGCAGGGTGCTGAGCAGTTTAAGAATAAAATTAACAAAAATCCCGAAAACAGCATAAACATCGCGTCCACACACTAATGCAGGTTATTATCTGAGTAAATGGTACAGATGAGATTCGTCCGTGGAGGTTTCCCTGAAAGAGGCCAACACACCGGCTGTGTTGTTTCACACATTGAGCCCAAAACAATAAACTTCCAGCACGAATAGCTCACAGCATTTTATATCCCGGATCAACACTCAGGTGAAGAAAACTGCACGAAATGCATACATTCGGAATAGCACAAAACGCAATAAAACGCCCGGACTTGTGTCTTTAACAGATAAGACAGATTTAAAAACACCTCATTTCGAAGTCAGTGTAAGGCGTTTACCGTGTACATATAAAACGTGAAAAATGCCACCCCAGCTTTAAAACTGTAGGTCTCATTTCTGGTCGTATTAAAACACAATTATAAGGCCTACTCCGTATAATTCCATGTTTGATTATAAAATAATACTTCGACTTCCAAACCCTAACCCGAATAAATAAATAGTTTAATTTAAAGAGTTCTGTGGGTTGGGTTGAATGTAAGTGTTTTTTGCCTTTTCGGTTATCTTAATAAAATGTATGAGGTGCTGTTCTTTGGGTGCGGGGAATTTCACAGAGCGGATAGAAACGTTTAAATCTCAAACGTGTAACGGCCTATAATTAAACACGGTCTATCCTTTTATAACGTTAAGTTTAAGTTGGAGGGGGACGTTTTCTTCATAATGTAAATCGTTATAATCGCTGTATTATAAAAGTGGAAAATGAAAGGCTCCCCTCACAAAGCCAGTCTTATATGTGAAAGGCGCCTACAGCTATACTAACAGTTTAAAGAGTGACAAAGAAAGAGCTGTTATTACCGATAAAACTAGTTAAGCGCTCAAGCGATTACCGTTTAACCCCAAATGCAGTAAAATTATAGATCAATAACTGGTTTTGACCTCTCTGTAACTCGGGCACTTTCATTTATAATATGAAATACACGAGACGGTAAGTTTCTCTAATTAAGTTATTTTTTCCCGTGGTCAAGAGTAACATTTCAACGACTGTTTTTCTAAACATGATAAAAATAGACGCAAACTTTATAAAATCAACTCAAACGGATTTTTAAATATAAGTTAAATGTTATTATATCGGGGTAAAAACAACACGACGGGAAAAAAATCAGCGGCAATTAGCCTACCGAAGCATAATTACAGTTTAAAACGAAACAGAAAACGCGCAAATTATAAAGCTTTTAAAATTGTGTACACGTTTACCTTCTACAGAATGAATTCTGTCAACAGAAAAGAAAGAACTCTTTATTAAAGGTAATAATTTACAGTAGACAGGCGGCCATTGAATTACAATCACAATAACTGTTTTCGGCTATTGTTAATACCAATAATGTGCACATCGATTATAAATAGCCCCCTATATCAAATTACAATTAGTATTAATAAAAAATTGATGAATTACCTAGTTAAAGTATCCTAAATCACACCGTTAAGTACAAAAATAACAATTGCCTTTTTCTTCAAGTCGTAAATTTGAACGTAACAAAAACATTTCGCTTGGGGAACGAATTAATTTATCTTATATCATTGTACTAATTACTGAAATGATCTGTTCCTGCTTCGTCGTTAGGCCGCTTTAAAGAGCGTATGACTTTACCTAAACACCCGCAACATTACCGGCTTAACGCAGTATCTCAGACACACGCCATAGCAGTTTTATTTTCAAATGTTAATTGCTCATAATTGCATAATTAATCACTAAACGAATCCTGATGACCACAGGCTGACTTGCGTTTATAACCAGTGCGATTTAACTTTTAATGTTTGACTTGCGTGTGAAAAAATGGCAAAATTATTTTACTTTTAATACATAAACGGGAGAGTACTTTTTCAATGGGAACGACTGGGAACCGTATGCACTTTTCGATTGGAAAGACGGGAATCGGAAATGACTGGGAACTCCATTCACTGGGAGAGACTAAAGTCGTGTTGCAGAATTACATCACTTTCCCATATTTCCAATTAAAACTAAATAATATCATAAAGATGATTGTTAAAATTAAATAAACGCAACGATCAATATTTCTGTTATGAAACGCTCAAACCGGGGGCACTATTCACCATAACGTTTTTCTCCAACGGCAACCTTCACTTGCCTAGCGGAAGATTGATTTTTCTATTCAGAAAGCCGACATGAAACGGACTTTCTGAGAGATTACAGCAAGGAAACAAATATGTAAACACGGATAAAAAGGGACCGTCCATTAGCGGTTAGGAAGATTTACTCTCTTCATTTCGGTCATACGCAGCGAAGCTTTGCAGCGACAGTTTCCAGGAGCACGACACGGGTTTGCAGTGAAAATGAACAAATACGTCGCTTATTCACATAGTTAATAACTAGGGAGAAGGCAAAGGCGGACTATACGTCTAAGAAAACTCATACCTTCGGCAGGTCTAACATTGTGCAAGTTTCTGCCGAAATTTCCCCTATTTTTAACAGGCGCGGTAGGCTATGTAACCTATTAAACTTCAGATGATTATTTTGTCAAAAATCGCCCGTATGCTCAATACGGCCGAGTTCAGGAGTAAAAAAACGTTATGTGGATATAAAAGGCGTCATTATGCACAATAGCCGCAAGTGTGGAAAGGCACTAATGTGCAGCGTACAAAGATGACGAAGAAAACTTTGCCTAACGGAGAATTGTCCTGGCACATCGCGATCACGGCGTCCACATGCATCTGTCACCCCCAACGCACAGTGCCAAGGGAAAGTCCGAGGTGCGACACGCAGAAGCCATCCAGGGGGACCGGAGGGGACGCTGTCTTACCTTGCGCCGCTCCGATGCTGGCCAGGACGAGCAGCACCAAGCCCGGCATGGGGCACGTTGGCACCAAGTATCCCGCCTGTCCCACTCCACTTTTCCCCATCGCGCAAAGGACAAAATCAACTCCTTAATGGATAATAATGTCAGCCGCTTCTTAGACGCCGGGGAGACGTGGAAAGGCAGTTACTTCTCTCCCGGTGTATTTGCGGGAGTGTTAAAGAGCGGTGATGGTGTGCAAAGGGAGGAAATGGTGAAAACGACAAAAACAAAAAAAAAAGAAAAGAAAGGGATCGGGTTCAAGGGGTCCCAGGACTCGTGTGAGCGCCAGCTGTGCGATGCAGAGCGAAATGCCGCCGCCCTCCTCTTTGATGAGTGGGGGAAACAAACAGCAAAATATTAAAAAGTAGACTCCGTTTAACGGGTTGATATATTAGGCAACTCGCAGAGAGAGAGGACGGCGCTGGTAGCTTGGTGGCGTCATGCTCATGATTCTGGGTTTCTGTATAAAAATAATGCTGAAAGTGCTTTCTCCGCGGCTCCCTCAACGATCTTACCACCTCAACTCCGCGTCTCCGGCTCTGCTGCAAGCGAACCAGGCGGAGAGGAATCCCGTCTTCTAGCCACGCTTCCCTGGCCAATCCAGATCCTACCTCCTCCTGCCCCCTTGCGACGATGCAAATTAAAGACCCGGACTGGAAGTTGGGAGCGGCGCTTTCCGGGGGAGATTTGGGAGGAGAGACTGTTTTATCGGAGCTGAAGTGAAATCTGAAGATAAAGCAGTAGATCAAATTGATGGGCATGACAGGAGGCAGGACCAGCCAATGACTGAGTCACATTCCGATGATCATCCCATTCATAAAATAGGGGGAAACGATAGGCCTTCCATAACGTTCGAATATAATAATGTTACAAGAAAACGCGTTATCATTATGAGTATTGTCGGAGATATTTCTCACGCTGAAATATGTTTATGTTCTCACATTATAGCAACAGTATTTATTATATCCAGAGGCTAAACTCTTTGCTTGTTCACGTAAAGTTAGGCCCTTCGTATTTTCTCATTATAACATTATTAAACACAAATGCACTTGTGTATATTGAATTTAGTCATGTCTCCTTCGGCAGCCATGTGAAATTGATTCATAACTTAATTTAAGTGCTTCGGTTGATCCATTTAGTGAATTCCTTTACTGTGATGCTCAGATTTTTTTCTCTTTTTTGAGCTGGCAGTTTGCACCAGCAAAGTAATACAAAGAAAACGAGAGGACTAAGGACGCTTCAGTTGAGAGACAGAAGGACGCTTCAGTTGAGAGAATCCGCGGTCTGCTGCCTCATTCAGAAAAAAGAACAAATAATTTCAGGTGGGGGTGCCACGGGGGTGCAGTGGTTAGCACCGATGCCCCACACCTCTGGAACCTCCGCCAGGGTCCCACGTGTGCAGAGTTTGCATCTTCTCCCCGTGTCGTTGTCGGGTTTTTTCCGGGTATTCCGACCCCCACAGTCCAAAAACACACTGAGGTTAACTGGAGTTACTGTGTAAATATGTAAATCAATGGTGTGTGAGTGTTCCCTGTAATGGGTTGCCGCCCCATCTTCCCTGCTTTGCGCCCGTAGCCTCCGGGATAGACTCCAGACCCCCCGCACCCCTGATTAGGATAAGCGGTTTCAGAAGATGGATGGAATTTAAAGTGATGACAATAATGTTAAATAGATTCTTATAAGGGGATCATACGGGATCTTCACTGAGTGTAATAGCACCGCGAGCTTAGAAAAGTTCGTTTTCTTAAAAACGGGTGATTTCTGAACCTCAAGATGAATTTTGATAGGCCTATAAGACGAGAATACGGGGATACCAGTTCGCGTTTTTCTACTTTATTGATTTAACCCCTCGCATGAACGATACCTGTTAAAATATATTTTAAAGTACCCCCTTATACTTTCAGATACGGACTAGTCGTAGAGTAAATATTGATTGCGAGATGTGCGGTTTTCTGGTGCTTAGTGCTTACTTTGAGGTAAACTGATGTCGCCGCACAGCGGTGTATATGTTACAAAAAAAACGGAATGCAATGTTTTTCATCGTTGTTAAAGGAATATAATATCATGTGGGGAAACTGATGTGGTTTCGGTTGCGGGGCGCAGCTGAAAGCGGGAGAGGTGGATTTAAGACGATTTAAAACGGATCCCGGTTCGGGAACCTGCGACGCACTGTTCATGCTTCACATGGGTATCTTGGCACGCTGCAGGTAAGGCCAATGAAAGACTGGCTGCCCCGGTGCCGCATTATTGTTAGGTTGCCGTGCTAACGTGTGAACGTGCTCGCGTTTGCCTTGTACATCTGCCTCAACGCCCCGCCTCCATTGCATAGGGTCGCCCTGGAGCTCATAACCACGTTTAACCAACGAGAACGTGTTTGGACTATTTCATTTTCCAGCACCCGAGCTAAGGGCAGCATTGAATATAATGTCAGGCCCTGCGAGGTGGGTTGGTTTGACTGGGTTCTGGGGTGTCCAGGCAGCCTAGGTCAGCACATCAACACCACCTGGACTTTTGAAAAAGGAAGACTTGTTAAACTGGGATCATCGGACATTGTTATCGATTTCACTCCCATGACGCCAACACGAAAGCGTCCAGTACCCAGCGACTGTGGACCTCCGTAGTCCGATGGATCCAATAAAGGAAGGCTATTCAACACACACAATCCCTCCCGATACCGTATTGATCCCCTGCAGTCTGCAGACAGAGATAGAGGGGAGGTAGTTCATCTTTCCCTGCCTGTGTATGTTTAAAAAACAAAAAACCTTAAATAGATTTGAGTGGGATTATACTTGCCAAATACTAGAAGTGATTAAAGGCAAGTGTACATAAAATAAAAAGTGATTTTGCTCACCATAGCATTATTTATACTTGTCTAAAGGAAATTATTCTACAAAGATCCTTTCATACATATATATTAATTTATTTATTTATTTTACTAAGAATTTTATCTCTCACATCAGGAGTAGGACGTGCAGTTTATGCAGTTTTACTTCTTCTCTTTACAGACATTTCCTTGTTTTTATTATCTCAGCAACATCGGTCACATATCACCCATAGTCAATGCAATAAAACTAAAAGTATTTGTGCTTACTGATATTTACTTAAAAAGTTAAGGTTTCTCATCATTTCCCATGATTCCCTGATGCTGCGGGAAGTAGTACAGCCTGTGTGGAAGCCTAAACAGCGACGGTAACTGTGGTTTTCTATCATAGCATTACCATGCAGTGGCATTGCGTCAGGCGGATTCTCCTGCACAGAAGCTTCAGTGTCTTGTTGCTCCAATTAACCTGCACCGTTTGATCACATGTCTGCTTCTTCCAATGAAGTAGTCGCAGCTTTCTTAGGGTTGCAGACAGGGGCGTCCCCAGGCTGAAGCGCAGGGGCCTC
>JABFEB020000040.1:5955558-5969690 GCA_019775895.2 Stomatorhinus ivindoensis
ACGTTGATCTCGATCCCAATGTTGTTAACCTTCAGCCGCCGCTGCAGTTGGCGAGGTCAGTTGTGACTGCCAGTCTGCAGGATCTTTGGGCTGCTGGAGGACTTATCAGTCCCATCACCCCCCGCCGGGGTCAGACGGAATGCGGGTGAGCGGGGGGCCCCACTGGGGCCTCTCTACGGGGGCCCGGATGCCTGCGCCACCACCGATAAGCAGAGGGGCAGCACTTCAATCAGCTGGTCTCAAACCCACCACCCGCCCCGTGGCAACCATCCGCTCCCCAGGAAGAGAAATTAGATGAGACAGAGCTCTTTAATTCCACTGCCTGCTCCCCTCCTCTCCCTCAGACCCCCGTTAAAATGCCCTCCCCCCAGATATATAGCCGGTGATGTCACCAGATCACGGCTCATCCGGTCATGGTGCCATCAGGCTGGGCCTAGAACCAGTTCTGTGCCCTTGCCATTAGAGCCATCAGTACCGCACTCAGCTCTCTGGGGTCCATTGAAGCTCTTTTTTATTACGCTGTCATCTTACTGTTTTTTTTTTCATTTCAGTGAAAAATGCTTCTAAAGAACCCCTGGCGACTTACAACTGACCGACTTCGCTTACGGAGCTGTGTTCATTCAGAAAACGTTTCCGAGACGAGCGCTTCGCGAAGGAGGGAAGGAAATCGGATGGCTCCAATCAAGCCCTTGGGGATGCGAGAGCTCATTTTCAGATCTGCTCATTTTTGGATGGCAGATTAGAGGACGTGAGCCCAGAAAGCAGCGGGGACCCCTGCGGATAAAGGGAGAGCGCGGCGGGTGGAAGCGCTGTGAATTATGAATGCGGGTCGGCAAAAAAGGTGCCACGATGAGCGCGGAGCAGAGAGGCCTCCTGGGAGATGGCGCCGCTAACTCGCAGGCATCAAAGGGGGGCGGCCCTGAGCAACCCCACTGGGCCTCTTGCACAAACAGCAGTGCCCATGCAAGCGGACGTGTGCCAGAGATGGGCAGGCTTATCACATCTCATGCGTCTGCCCCGACATTCACGTTTTCAGACTCTCATGGTCATGCAAGTAATCTTAAGGCAAATCTATATTATTGTACTATAAACCTAAAATTAACAAAGTGCATCAAAAGTGCTGGGGCAGACTGCGAACCCTGCAGACTATTTACGAGGTAATAAAACTGTTACATACATGTAATGCATGTGCATGTGTCTGCAGACTGTGCTTGTTATTATTCCTTAGAGAGCCAAGCAAGATCCGGAGGCTTAAGAACGAACCACTTAAGAGTGATCAGCAGGTAGGTTGAGGGAGCAGCGGATGTAGCCCAGCGCGCAGGTGCTGGACAGGGACGCAGCTGAGTGTCACCATCAGGAGGACTCATGTATCATGCGTGATTACTGCACCTTTCTGCTAACGAGGCTTAACGAGGCTCCCAAACACGGGAGTCATCTCTCAATTTCCTTCCGAGGCTCAGTCATGCGATAAGCATAATTATCATCCCCAAGGTTCTGAAATCTTAATCATGTACCAGACAAGATGTAAACAATCCGGATTTGCATCCCAAAGCCCAGCCGAGAACAGCGCGGATCTGAGCCCGACTGGCACGGATCGGAAGCGCGTGCACCGCTCCCTCGCGTGATGCCGATCGACACACTGTGCCTCGTTATCTCGGAGATGATGATTTCATCAAGCCAGTCCCCACCGTGTTAGCTTCCCTGCCTGGATCGCAGTTCCAGCTTGACCAGTGGGCGCTGGCATGCTCAACGGGTTGACGGGTTGCTGAGGGATTGGGCAAATCAAGTTATACATCTTGTCTCTGTTGAACCAGCTTTAGTTCCTTGCTAAATATGGGGGAGTATAGGCAGAGCCAATCACACTGCCAAAACCGCCGGCATTTATCCAATATCAGCAGGCAGATCCAAACTCTACACCAATCAGCCGGCCTCTCTGTGCGGGAGGCGGAGCCTGCCAGCCATCGTTCATCTTCCATATCCTGTGGCATCGCTCCACTTCACCTCATACCCAACAGTTGTGCACACACAACACAAACAGGGCTCTTGTGTAATGTTAAAATTGCCGCCTCTGCTCTTCTAAGACCCTCTGATATCTGAGGATTAGGAGCAGAGGAGAGCTGTGTTTGATTGTTTTGAACTGAACTCAGCTCTCACAAACTCCCTTATAAAAGGATTTTGGAGTATTCCTTGAATGATCTGCAAAGCTCCCTTAAACTGTCAGTAGGCTATATCTGTCAGATGTTTAATTAAGTCATACTGACAACCCTCAGGAAACTAAGCAACTGTGCTTCAATATGCATTATATCCGACCCTAAAAATGTTTTCACATTTTATGTATCACTTTTGGGCTCTAATCATCTGGAAAGCTTTCAATAAACTTCCGCCTTGCCGGATCCTGTAGTGACTAGTGACAAAAGGGATTCAAGTCCCCATCCCTAAAAGCCCATGTGGTTTGGGAAACCCCCCCCCCCCCAGCCCTGCCTTCCCTGAGTCACATGATGCAAGTGATCCAGATAGGGCCCCATCCCAGACACTAAAGACAGTTCATTCCTTATTGTAAAACAGACAGAGTGGGAGGACGAGTTTGGAGCATTTAAATTTTTTAAAAGGCATTAATAATGAGGACCAGTGAGAATTTTTAATAGGATCTTTCTTCAAGGCTTCAAGAGCCAGCTGTGCGGTGCGGTTGGCCCACAAGGACGCCTCACGCGGCTGCCCGCCCGCCTGCCCGCCTGCCCGGCTGCCCGCCCGGTGAGCGGCTGCCTTATAATACATTTCCCCTGCTCTTTTGTTCTTGTTTCAAAGCGCGTGGAGAAATGGCCCATCGGCTTACAGACAGAGAAAAGCAGCTGACGGCCCCCGCCCTCACGCTCCGTGTAGGACAATAACCTAAAAAGGTAATTACCGTGATTGATGTCTTTCTGCGTCTGAGGGCTGGAGTAAAGAGCGCTCTGTCTTCCTGACAATTTAGCCAGTTACGCGCTCTGTTCTAGTGTCACCCGCCTCATATTTCTGTCTGCGGCTGCTGGCCCGGCCAGCTGCCCTGAGTCGACGGCCCCCAAGAACCCCCCCTGCACTAATGATTTGACAAACGGTGACACGTGTTTGGTGCCCGTGACCCCCGACCCCGACGGAGAACATGCCATGTCCATCTTTTGTGTCTTACTCATGTCGTGGGGTTGCCTCACGTGTTTTGACGTCACGTGACAGCGCCTCCTATTGTACACAACAGAAAACTGGAATGTTCCGTCATCCATCACTTCATTTAGAAATATAATCCGTAAAAGGTGATTTTCTGCACAGTATCTTTTGTCAATTGGCAACTACGTCACCCCCCCACCCCCATTTCTGCTCTCTGATTAGAAAACATATTATTATTCATTAGTGGCTTAATCGAAGGGCTGATTTTAGCTTGATTAAATTATTTTCCTGAGCTAGGCTGTCTACACTTATGAGAGTTAATGGCCTCAGATAACATCTGAGTGAATTCATGATCTTGACTGGATTAATGTCCCCACAGAACATGAGCAGTTCGGGGGGGTGGTTTGTGGGCGTGTCTGATGGGGAGGTGTGACCGGTGAGGTAATGACGCCTGCGGTTCATCGTCATACCCTCCTCCCTCTGATCGCCCATCCATCACCGGCGATTCATGCGCTATCGTCCCGGGTAACGTGGCACTCACATCGTCTCATCTAAATGTGCCAAGAGTCACCCACTGCCTGTTTGAAAAAAGTTGACTTCCCAGGGACTGGGGGGGGGGGGGGTGAACTAAACTGGCCTTAAATTTACTTTTTCTCCCCGTACCCGACTACAGTGGAGCGCGCTCCCCGTCACCCGCCGATCCGGTGACCTTACCGCCTCTTCAGCATTATAAATCAAACATGGCACTCTTTAAATGGGGAAATTAATTATTTACACTTTAGGCCAAAATACCTGGAAGACATATAACCTGAAAACATAATGCATTTCTGACAGGGCGGCACCACTTTTTAATGACTAAGTCTCGCTCTCCCTGTTTATAAATGTCCTCCTTGGCTAGTCGCTGTCCATCCTTTCCTCCTGCGTTCGCGCTCTCTCTTTCCTCTCTTCAAGCGCTCTCTTTCTTTCCCCAAGACAAGTCAATAAATGACAGATGATGGTGGCATCCGCCACACGCGTCCAGGCTCTCTCACGAGCCTCAGAAGCGGACGGCCATAGGTATCATGGCTGTGGAAGGAGGTCATCTCTAAGCCCTTAGATGGAGATGGCCACAGCCTCCAGCATACTGCATGTGTGAGTCCGTGTTTTAATTTAACATTGCTTCACATCATTAGCAGTCCCTTCCACATGTGCCTGACGGCTTGACTTGTGAAATAGCAGCACTACTGGAAATGGGGCCGATCCAAAGTTTTGATGGGAGGCAGCATAAGAGGGGCCATGACTCATACAGCGGGGCCGACCTTATTATCAGCCAATGATACGTTTTGACTGGGTGACGGACAGGGGAAGAAGCACTCCGGGAGCCAATCAGCTTTCAGTTAGGGCCAATGCCCCCTGTGGCCCCGCCCCTGCATATGTCCCATACTGGAATGCTGTCCAACATGTGTGGCATGGCATTAAAACGCAATGTGACCCTGAAGGTACGAAAATGACAGGTTTAACAGAATGCAGAATGGCATGGATGGGGAGTGTTAGCATTCCTGCCAATTCCTGCCCCCCCCCCCCCTCATGATGGCTGCACCCAAACAGCTCCAAATGACTGGCTTTTAAGTGCTGAAAAATCTCTCTTCTGCTCCCCAGCGACAGCGTCTGGGAGCATCAACAGGCAGGGCATCACATTTCAACAGGGCCTTGCTCTCTTCTCTGCTTATGTAATTAATTACCCCGATCGATAATGTAAATCTTTCTTCCAGGGTCGCGGTGCAGCAAGTTGGCATTAAGATTGTTACATCCATGGCTGAAGTTGTTCGCAAATACAACCCATGGTGAACTTTGCGCTCAGGTCCGGGGCGGATAGAAATAATCAGGCCCTGATAGTGAGTTGTGAGGCATTAGCATTTACACCATATGTATTTAGCAGTCGCTTTTATCCAAAGGGGCATACAGATGAGAACGTGGGGTCGGCCGATCCCTGGGGCAGTTGGGGTTAAGGACCTCGCTGAAAGCCCCAAAAGTAAAATCACCAGAAATGGGATTTGAACTGGTGACCTTCCAAACACAGGCACCGAGCCCTAACCCACAGGGCCACAAACCACTCCCAAAAACCCAGTGGCTTGTGGGAAGAGATGGGCTGACAGGGTTTTCTGAGTCACAGAATGTTCTAGAGCACAGAAAGCCTGCTGAGGCACAGAGAGCATGGGGAAGCATGCGGAGTCATTAGGTACTTATGCGGTATGCCGTGATTTAATAACATCCTGTAACAGAGTGCAGGTAATTCTGCAACAAGAGGCTTGCCCTTTCAGTAATCTGTCTAGCACAGGACGACTGTGTATATCACACAGTGTTTGCAGTAAGTCAGCATTAATACTCTGGAGAAGTCATTCCTGATTTCACCTCACCTCACTGATGTTGTGTTCTCCCTCTGAAAAAGAATATATGGGAGTGTAACGTTATCTCGAAATGAACAAGAACAGAAAGAAAATTCATGGTATTCTTTGACTTTCTATGGTCTTCGTGGTGTTTTGTTTGTTACGTTCAAGGATTTCGGGAAGAAGACAAATCATGCTAATTATGCCAAAGTAATTAGGGGAAGGTGCCAGTCTAACGTCCACTCTACAATTAGCATCATGCTATTGTTAGGTCTAGTGGGCATTGTTTTATAAACAGTTAGGCTTCGGGTCTACAAATGGGGTCGACTATCGCTAAGCATTCAGGTAGCTAATTAGCCAGTGCAGATGTTAAAATGTGTGGTTAGTCTGTCAAAGAGACAGCTTACGGCAAACAAATACCATCGGGTACTAGACAATTTTTAGTTAGATAAAGGCCTGAGTGTTTCTCACTCCACTGTCCAGCCTCCTCAGCCCTCCTGATTAAAACAAGACAGCAAAACAAATTTCCACTGGTTCTGCCCATTTGGGAGAGGGGGTCGTTGTTACCGCCGGCTGCCATTTCGCCTGTCCCCGCCACGCGATAACAGCACCGCAGTTGAATTATGCTGTCAGGCCGTCTCGGTCAAACAGTGCATCAGGATGAGGGAGTCTGGTAAACAGGGACCCAGCTTTGTATTCGTAAAATAGGGTTAGTATTTTTATTTGCTCTCGCCTGTAGGAATTTTGCCCCAACTTTCCTCACTTCCCTTCTCTCGTTCTGCTTTAATGTGTTTTTTCCCCAAACTCTAGGACATGTCAGTCATCCTCAATTCGGCCTATTTATTAGGGCATTTTTCTAATTCAAAGTCACTGTAAAATTTCTATGTAGCACAACACATATCCAGAAGCTAGTGGCCTTTCTTTTTTACACGCATTACAGAAAGCACCGGCGTGGAAATCCTGAATACGTGTGAACGTTCAGGTTCCGAAACTCCACAGAGACCCAGGGTGACATTTTCAACTCATAAATCACTCCCCAGAACTATTTAAAGGCATTTCTGAACTTCGAGGTAAGAAGTAACCCCTTATACAACCTGCGGCATGTATTTTACAAGATACAAATCTGATTGCCACGGATCATATTGAGGTCACTGGTTCCAGTATGACAGGCAGCTTCTTCCAATTAAATCTGAAAACCCGAATCCCATCCCGTGAAAAAAACCTCTCAATAACTCGTCCTCACAGCTTAATTTTCTGTCTCTGTGATTTTGCCAGGCAGATTACCTGTTACACAAGCGGCCCCAGAGACACCAGCAATACGAAGAACAAAAGTTTATAGACGATCTCTTTTGACATTAATGTCGGTTAAAGGTGCATGCTGCTGTCATATAAAACCCACTGTAACGAATGTGAAACTCTCATTCGACGCGCGTGTAGCTGAGGAATGGTGCCACACTTAATTTGCATAGTGCCTTGTCTCCATTACTGCATCAGTCACATAATTTGAGAGAAAATGAGAGGCACTGAACACTCAGCACTGATATATAATCCTGAAGTCATCTACACCGTGCAATGACGGCTCACATCTCTGTGGGTTTGGCCTAACTGATCCTCCTATGAGCGTGTCTAGGATATGTGCTCCAAACCTGGGTGTGTTTAGGCTTAATGGTCCATAGCTGAGTGTATTTGGGCTAACTTGCCCTTATCTGAGTGTGTTTGGTCTAACCAGTCTACACCTGAATGTGTCTAGGGTAACTGATCTGCACGCACAGAAGAGAAATACTCTACTTAAACTTTATTTTTCAGTTCTCAGGAGAAGCTTTGAGACTCAGTACAGTATCTCCAGTGTTTGAATTATTTCTCCTACTAGCGATAGCAGAGAAACACCGTGAAAGTGATTCAGAGATAAGATATCAGCAAGCAACCTGAGAAATAACTAAGATTTTGGACTAGTTTTAAAGATAGATGATCAACTGGAGGAAAGGTCTTACCTTAATCTCATTGTGGGATCTCCTGGGATACTTGGAATGGAGATAAAGTAAATCTCTGCCAATACTGAGAAGAGATGTATGCTTCAGATCCAGCTGACTCGTCCATAGAATGTGAGTATCTGAAACGTGACTGCTGTGAATCAAAGAGGCGACTTTCTCCTTCTGTTTTATTAGTCATAATAATAACATAATGTCAGACAAATAAGGGCACTGTTAAATGTGAATACTTCTTGGGGAAACTTCAGTTGTAAATATAAAAAAGTGATGTGCATTAGCATTGCAAAGTAATGCAACCCGACTAAAGGTGCCAGTAGATTAAACTGATACTTTAAAGACACATTTTTATACATTAAGTCCAGAAGAAAGTGTTGCGAAAATTCCAGAAACAAGGAGATACCTGTAAACCACCTTTTGCTGAGCCTCTTGCCCATGAAAGTGCTGCATGATGCGATGGCAGTGACAGGGTGGGGGATGTCATTACAAATTAATGTCTTAAAAAATTAACGAACATGCACACATTCATTGTGCTGCGATGGAAGCTGACTGTAGAAATGCATGACATGCTAATGAAGATTAGCATAGAGGGCTGTTCCACAGCTGGGGGCCAGGCCTTGCTAAACCTGCCCAGTAAGACCCCAGGAGGGAATTCCTGGGGGGAATGTCCTCTTCAGGCTGAGGGATGGCTCCAGGATAAATGCTACCTTAAAACCTTTTCTCTTAATGTGCATTTACTCTAAAACTACCACCTTCTGTTGAGTGTCAGGCACATGTACTCGTCTTATTGTTTTCCTCCAGTGTTAAATCCATCCATCCATCCATCCATCCATCATCATTTTCTGTACCTGCTTGTCCTATTCAGAGTCGTAGGGGGTCTGGAGCCTACCCTGGAGGCCACAGGTGTAAAGCTGGGAATGACCCAGGATTGGTAGCCACCACACACATACATGTATGTTTGTAATTATGTCTTTGTGGGGACTCTCCATTCAGTTCTGAGGGGAAGACTCAAATCCCAGGATGACGATCTTAAACTCTACCGAGCCCTAACCTTAACCATAATAACCAAATAAAATACAAATCTTCTGGCATTTTTCTATTTTTTGATTGTATTCACAGATCATTATGGGGACGTAAAATAATACAACGTCAAAATAACAGGTTTTTTTTTTTACCACACTGTGGGGTACATTTGATCTCCACAATGTAATGAAAACATAATACACACACACACACACAGGCAATTTGGTAGCTCCAATCCACCTCAGTATGTTTTTCGACTATGGTGGGGAAGCTAGACTATGCAGGTAGAACCCAACAATGACACAGGGAGAGTCTGTCATGGAGATATGGTGGAGATTCCAGCCCTGGTCTTGGAGTTGTGAGGCAACAGTGCCGATCACTGCACCACCGCGTCACCCTGACCTACTGATAATTCAGGATATTACAGTTATAAAATGATAAGCAGTTGCTGTTTCTTATCCCAAGAATGGAAAACAAAGACCCTCCCAAATCTCTAAGCAACAGCCAGCAATGTGCATATTGCGTGGGCTCTGCTGGTGAGGAAACATTACCTCATTCCAGCCCAAACACCGTGGTCAACACCTTTCTGTGTGTTTTTGGCCAGTTTAAATATTAGAGGCGAGAGATGACCTTCATCTGAAATGTGTTGATTTAAGGCTACCTACATTTCTACCCAGCTGTGCTCATCTACAGGGGCTGGGGTAACCTTGGCAGTTACCCGATCAGCTCGTGGTAGGAGTTGGTGTGTGTGTGTGTGTGTGTGTCTATGTTTGCATCTCTGCACATCTGTGTGTATGCGTGTGTGTGTGAGAGAGATTCTTTCCTAGGTCAGGTAGAATACCTTGTAGACCGTCTCAGTCCAGCAGTATGGCAGATAACGACAGCTGAGGCCAAGGAATTTGTCAAGAAATAAATTACCTGGACACTATAATTATGATAGTTAATGGCTTTAGGGAAGGTTTTATTACACACAATATGGTGGCGATGGGTCCTCCATCTGTGTGTGCGCTGCCAGGGGAAATACGACTTCACCCCCCCTCCTCAGCACCTTCCTGCTCCGTGTCTCGTCCTAATAACTTGTCACTTGTGAAGAGCTTTACTTTGTGCACCAAAGTAAGCGCATAAACACAAGTCATTACTCCAGAGGGTGCGAAATATAAATTGCAGTGTCAAAATTTGGCATTTTTTGAAATTGAAACATTCAACTTAATACCTTCCCCCAAAAACTGTGTGAATCATCCACACCTCGGTGTGAAGTTAAAGTCCGTCATTCCCCCCTCCAGAATGGCATGGCAAAAATCCTTCATCATAGACCACCCCCCCTGCCCAGCGCTATAATCAGCATGCGGGCTGGCCGATCTGCTCACAGGGCCTGCAAACACCCCCCCCCAGTGCCTTACAGGAACTTTTCAGGCTATCCAACTACCATGTGGGATGTGTTCCTTGGCCTCCTGATCAGTGTTATCTTTAGTTTGACTTCACATCCTTAATTTGACCCAATTTCCTAAGTTTTGTGCTTCCCAGACCAGACCAGAATCTGTCTGGTGCAGGCTCCTTATTTAATTATAAACACGATCCAGCCACATACTAGGAAACTAGTCTGTGTTGGTTTTTTGAATATATTTTTACCCATTTGTATCCAATTATAGCATTAGATAATTTACTGAAGCAGTTCCATTTTAGCACTTATCTTCAGCGGTACAACAGCAGAGCCCATCTCTTGAGATTCAAACCTGCAACCTCACCATACAAATGAAATGACCTGAGACTCATGGCAGCCTGAGGGCAGGGCCTGCATTTTCTGATCCAAGCATCGCTTCGTTTCTTTGTTCCCACGGGTGCATGCCAGCTGTCCTATCCGGTCACGTTCACCCTCTGGCATGTAACAAACAAGGAACGGGGTCCTTCTTTCTCCGTGACATTAGCATTCCCGGTATGGCTAAAAAAAAATGTATTGTCAGGAGACAGAGTGACATCAGTAATATAACCAGCCCTGAAATACACGCTTCTCATGTGGGTTATGCACTGGGGGCCCTCAATGGTCTGTTCCACATCTTTCCTTCTGTGGCTGTGAGTCGTACTGATGGTCAGTCTTCCAGTTGCCCACTTGCAGGTACAGTTACCCCAAGGGCAGCTGGGTTCAACTTCCTCTAATTTAAACCCACTGCTTCTGTGGTCCCTCTGCCGGGGGCAACAGACACCAGCCCAGTTCATTAGCAAAGTGTGAACATTACCCAGAATCCCCAGCGTGCTGGCCCACACCAGTGAAGGAGCTGGCGCTTCCCCCCCGCAGTCCACTCGTGGAGCGTCAGAATCGCACCGCAGCAGGAATTCGTTAGTCAGAGTCGGGCACCAGAAGATATGAGAAGCATGGGCTGAGTTTTCGAGGTGAGTGGAGGCCGATGAATTTTACAAACCCGAAGCGCACATTATCCATCCTTCCTACGGCCATATTCCATATTCGTCACTGTCAAAGTTATACGTTAATAGGCCATAAATCAACACTCTTTTTTTTTTTAATAAAGGGGATACGTTTCTTATTCACAAAGTAATGATGTTAATCTAAAAACTGCAACAGGAATTAATTGATGGCAGACACATGCATGTTCATCAGGATCAGCCTCCCGTCAGAGTAATGGCTTGATTGATATGCTCGCTTGGCAACTATTCCATCTTTGGCGCTCGTCAGATTAGCGACATGACAGTAAATGTGATGCCAGTAGTTTTAGCGACGGCTGTGGCTAACATGTCCAGGGGAAAATGTGGGGTTATCAGAGATATATGATGATCTTCCTATCTCCCAACTTCCACCCCCCAAACTCACACCAGAGGGAGGGAACCTGTGCCCAGGCCCATGACCCTGGGGGGGGGTAGCATCCGTAAAGCCACAGGCGGGCTGGCGTCCCACCCAGAGTCATGCTGGGTTGCCAGGGCCGTGTAGACCCCCTCGGCTGACATAGACGTACAGGGAGAGGAGAGCCATGCCTGCAAATAGGCTCAATGTGTTTGGCAGCATCGGAGGCAGCTGACAGGCGGGCAGAGAGTCAGGCAGCGCATGTGTTCGGGGGCGGGGTGGAGGACACCATCCTCGGGGTCTCAACTGTCGAGGCATCTCGGTGACAGCCCGCCTCGGCCGCCAACGAAGAGTCAGCTTAGTCAAGTGTGCCGCCGCAGTCTGGTGCCACTGGGCCGGGTCAGGACCGCTTGGGAGATCTGGACAGCGGCGGCGGGAAAAGGCCCCTGATCGGTGCTGGTTGTTTTTCGTGAAGTAATTAGGGCAGATGATTAATCACGGTGTCCTCAGCAGCCCTCTTGAATAAATCAGAGGAAAGATAACTCCCCGTTCCACTGCCTCGGCTCTGGCCTAGGCCCCAGGCACCCTATATCCCAAAATATCCCAAACAGTCTCTCTCACCTTGACCCTGCTCTGCGCCCTGTCTCACATGACCCCATAAATGAACACTCATTCTTCAGCTGAGGGAGAAATGTCATAGCAACCAAAGTACAGTAGTATGTAATTCTGTTGAGGTTATGGACCCTTTCATTGGCTGTGGTTATGAAAAGCAATCATGGTGACTGGCTCTAGGCTGATCCTTTTATATCCTTTTATTGGCTGTGGTCATACACACTGATAGTTTTGATTGGTTGAGACTCTGATCCTTTTGATTGGCTTTATTTATGTACTCTGATCTTTTTCATTGGCTGTGGCTATAAATCTTGATCCTGTTCATTTCTTTTACTTAGGGACTCTGATTCATTTGATCGGCTTTAGTTATACACTCTGATCCTTTTCATTGACTGTAGTTATGTACCTTGACCCTTTTAAATGGCTTTATTTATGCACATTTATCCTTTTAGATCAGCTGTGATTATGCACTTTGAGTCTTTTAATTGATTTCAGTTATGTACCTTTATATTTTCAACTGGTTGTGGTTATGAACCTTGATCTTTTTGATCAAGTGTGATTATGCACTCTGATCCTGTTAATTGGCTGTAGTTATGCACCTTCATCCTTTTTATTGGCTTTAGTTATGCACTCTGATCCAGTTAATTGGCTGTAGTTATGCACCTTCATCCTTTTGATTGGCTTTAGTTATGCACTCTGATCCTTTTATTTGGCTGTTGTTGGGCAACCTGATTCTCTTGATCAGCTGTCCTTATGGACTCCAGTTCTTTTGACTGGCTGCCGTTGGGCATTCTGATCCTTTTAATTGGCTGCAGTTATGCACTCTGATCCTTATAATTGGCTCTCGTCTGATTGGCTGAGGCCTTGTACTGAAATCTCATGCTGCTTCCATTCATACTCCTATCATAGCTGTGTGGTTCACTCATTTCCGGAAGCCGCATAGCTTGATTATAATCTCCCCCTGGTGCCACTTAGTACTGTACCCTGGCTCAGGGCTGGTGAAGATCAGGAACCCTTCATGGTCAATAGTGCACCCCAGAATAAAGTAATTACTGTGTTTACAGCTTTTCACTGTGTCTTATAAATGATGTATATTGTATTGCTTTAAAGCTTTTACCAAACAAATGAGTGGGTCCCTTCGGGTACATTCAGCTACGTTCCGCTACATTAATACAAAGTAAAAATCTAAATAACCTCGGGAATGGAGTTAAGGAAGGCAGTCAGGGCTGGTCAGCGAGGGTCTGCTCTGGAGTGTTCTGGTCTCCAGCCCATCCACTTGCTGAGCCCTTCTCTTTCTGGAACAATCCTCCAGAATTCGTTTCCTCTCCTCCGTGACACTTCAGAACAAACAAGGCTCTCTGCTTTCCCCTGAATTGCCAATTTAAGATACTCCTCCACCTACAGTACTCGATCACTCCCAACTGGCTGCGGACAGGTGTGTGTGTGTGTGTGTTTTGGATGTTTAGGTTACATATATATATATATATATTACATTGTAGAGACCAAGTGTCTTCACACTGTGATAAAAGGTTGTCGTTTTTACATTGTGGGGACCATTTTTTCAGTCCTCGCAAGGGGAAATACAATCCATACAAATATATGGGTGCTCCCCCCAAAATTATGAATACAAACATATGTGAGTGTGCATGTGGGGGGGGGGGGGGTTACTCCGCTTGATTTTGCAGTCAGTCATTTCTTTGCATCCCCACCTCTGACTAGCTTAGACTATCCGTCTGTGTCACAGTTACCACTTCAAGTTAAAAAGCAACCCGTCCTCACTGATGTGCTCCTACGCCCGGGTTTGCTCTGTCATCAGAGCCAAGCCTAATGTTCAGGGCTCAGTTCAAAGTCACCTTTCAACATAAGAACATAAGAAATTTACAAACGAGGGCGGGCTATTCGGCCCGTCAAGCTCGTTTGGGGAGAACTTAACTAATAGCTCAGAGTTCTTAAAATCTTATCTAGCTCAGATTTAAAGGAACCCAGGGTTTTAGCTTCCGCTACACTAGCAGGAAGACTATTCCATAATCTAACTACACGCCGCATAAAAAAAAAAGTGCTGCCTCAAATTTGTTTTAAAATGTTCTCCCGCTCTCGTAGCCCTCCGTTGCACCTTTTCTATGGCAGCAATGTTCTTCTTAAGGTATGGTGACCAAACCTGCACACAGTATTCTAGGTGGGGTCTTACCAAGGAATTATATAAATGTAACA